>CM077235.1:33581180-33746180 GCA_039654775.1 Spinibarbus caldwelli | reverse complement strand
TAAACCACTTAACGTTACCTGCTGTTACCAGGATGTTGCACTGAGCATCCATGATCCTCTCGCACAGAGACTCAGACGAAAAACCTGCAAACTGAATGAGGAAGACAGGAGAGAGTTAGAGAGTTCTGCATCTGCTTTTAACTTTATTTCTCAATAAATAATATGGATATCTGAGGTTCCAATACAAATAAATAGAATAACAGTCTGTCTGAAATGGGGTCATCATCCAAACATAAAAATAGGCTTTGATATCAGATATAAACTGGAAAACACTCCTGTGTTATTTTTAACACCATCTATAACCTTTACATGGTTAAAGAGGCTTGGTGGGCAGAAATAGTCCTGGCAGGGTAAATGAGGATGTACTCATTTCATGCATATTAACGAACCCATGATAAATACTGACCCAAGTTTAAACTCTACATCAGACCATCCTCGACAGATGATAGAGCTTAAAGGAGTAGATCATCTAAAAATTTAAATTTGCTGAAAATGTACTCACCCTCACGCCATCCAAGATGTAGATGAGTTTGTTTCTTCATCAGATTTGGAGAAATGCAGCATTCCATCACTTGCTCACCAATGGATCCTCTGCAGTGAATGGGTGCCGTCAGAATGAGAGTCTAAACAGCTGATAAAAACATCACAATAATCTACTAGTAATCCACACCACTCCAGTCCATCAATTAATGTCTTATGAGCAAAAAGCTGTGTTTGTAAGAAACAAATTCATCATTAAGATGTTTGTAACTTCAAACCATTGCTTCTGGCCAAAATATGAGTCTACAATCCATAATAAGACTTCCTCCAGTGAAAAAGTCCATCGTCTGTTGTCTCTAACGTCAAAGTCCACCAACATATTTGTTTTGTAAACGGTGCTTGATCTGTGCAGATTTCTCTCCTGATTCAGACAAGATGACTTTTTCACAGGAGAAAGTAATATTATGGATTATGGACTTGCATTTTAACCAGAAGCAATGGTTTGATGTTAAAAACATCTTAATGACGAATTTGTTTTTCACAAACATTCAGCTTTCTGCTTGTCAAGACATTAACTGATGGACTGGAGTGGTGTGGATTATTGTGGTGTTTTTATCAGCTGTTTGGACTCATTCTGACGGCACCCATTCACTGCAGAGGATCCATTGGTGAGCAAGTACTGCAATGCTACATTTCTCCAAATCTGATGAAGAAACAAACTGATCTACATCTTCTATGGCCTGAGGTGGAGGACATTTTCAGCAAATTTGCATTTTTAGGTGAACTATTCCTTTAAAACGCAGAACATATCTATAATGTAAAACTACTAGAGATCTGTAAAGCTGCTTACCACTATCGAGTGAACAGCCCCGATTCTCGCACAGGCCAGCATCGTGTACACCAGCTCTGGAATCATGGGTAAGTAGATGGCGACTCTGTCTCCTTTCTTCACACCTGAATCACAGAAATAAACATCAATATAAATCTGAAAGCATTAGTGAAAATACTCACAAATGCATGTCAGAGGTTCAGGCTGAACGCACTAATATTGCATTTGCAATCTAGAAAAGCTGAGCAAACTCAAACCCAGAGAAGGATGATGGTCTCACCCAACAGTTTCAATGCATTGGCACATCGGCACACGTTTCTCAACAGCTGGTTGTAGGTGATGGTCTGTTGATGATCAGGTGAGTTTCCCTCCCTGCAGGAAATTTCAATCAATATTAAACCATTGGGAAATAATGGATTCATGGCCTTTATTTTGCAATACAGTGTGCTGGCTGTACTTTATTGGACATGTTAGGCACGTAAATCCAGAATTTAATCTGCGTTTCAGATGATTTTGCAATTCCAAAAAGTCTGAGGCTTATTGTAGAAAAAAGCTTCTATTTTGCATTTAATACATCATGACAAATTAATTTTATCAGCAACTTGAGTGAAAAGTTGAATGTGGTGTTGTTATTGTAAACTAAGCTAAAATGATCAAAAATTGGTTAATTTAAATAAATCTGAAATAAAACATAAATATTAGATGAAAAACTTACACTTGAAAAACTCATTGGCAAATAACTGAAATAAGATTAAGTACAAAAATTAATTGCATTTTATTAACAATTTTATTAACAATTTAATTAAAACAAATTAAATTGAAATATTGAAAGTTTAAAAATAAAAGCTGATTCAAAATATTAATAAATGTTATAATAGTATATAAATAATACTAATGTAAGACTTTTTTTTTTAAACAAAAATGTATTTTTAAAACACAGTTTAACAAGTTTTAACATGTATTTTTCTTTAACAATTGCATTATTTGCTCCAAAAGCATCTTGTGCTTCAATGGAAGCAAAAAAACAAACAAACTCTGTTTGAATGAGTCACATGATCAGTGACACTCATTTACTCACATTTATATCCTAAAACTCTGTTTATTCTCACAGTGAAATTAGACTTTGATTATCAATGTGGTCTCAGACTTTTGGACCCCACTGTACGTGTCTCATTTTTACAAGAATAGGGTTGTACTTTGGCTCTGCTGCCTGCATTAGATTTGGATGTCTGTCAGCTGTTCGTTTAGCCAGTGGGCTTCATTTATTGCACAAGTCAATTAAACAGATTGTAATATGGCAACATGCCTTGTTAAACTACACTTTAGACTTAGAATTTCACATTTTCTGAAGACAGTGTGCTTTTATTGTGCAAAAGTTGCTGCTTTTAGGTTAGTAGCTGGTGTGCAAATTCATGCAACACAGGGAACATCGTGACAATGCAAACCACCATGAAAGCTTTCAGCCTCGGTTTACTGTGCATCTGCACCTGGCCGTCCAAAAAAGGAAAGACCGTGATGGACCGCTGACAGGATGAACAGCTTTTAAGCAAAGCGACCCCTTAAGTATGAATGGACGGTAGCATATAGAATAGACACTGACCTCTGAGGTTGCACATTGCATCATGTTTTGTATTACATAATAAAGGCCCATTATGTTTGAGCATATACAGTGCTCTCCAAAAGTATTGGAACCGTAAAGACAAAATTGCTCTGTTGGCTGTGGAGTCAAGACATTTACAAATATGATTAAAAGATGAATATGAGACAAAACTACAGAATGTCGCATTTTATTATTGGGTGATTCAACACACAGATGTTTTACCAGCTAAGAAGTTCAGCACTTTTAGAGTTTCATCCCCCTATCTGATGTGAGCATAAGTATTGGAACAGTTGCCTCACAGGTCTTTCTAAGTGATCAGCTGTGTCCTGTTGCATTCATTCTTCAGATATTAAAAGCAGGGAATGTGTCGTATCAGTTATATCCATTACTTCTGCATTCTGAATCTTGCATTCGATGATGACACACACAAACCAGGATGAAGATGAGGGAGCTGACTTTGAGAGAAAAGCAAGTAATTTGGATGCTAAAAGAAAAGAGGAAATCAATTAGAGCTATAGCAAAAACAAAGGGCATGGAGAAATCAAGAGTTTGGAAACCACCACCGACACCAGCAACCAACAACTACCTGATCGGCTGAGAAAACAACAGTAGTTGATGACAGACAAATCATAAAAACTGTGAAAATGAACCATAAAAGACGTGTCTGTAAAATCACCAACAACTTCCAGAAAGCTGGGGTGATGCTCTGACAATATATTGTCCTCAGGAGACTTTTACACAGAATTACAGATGCTACACAGCAAGATGCAAACCTCTGACCAGCACCAAAAATAGAAAGGCAAGATTAGAGTTTGCAAAAAACCACAAAGGTGAGCCAGAAGAGTTTTGGAACTGTGTTTATGGACCGAAGAGACAAAGATGAACCTTTATCATCTTCACAAGAATTTAAAAGACAAGTAAGTGATGGGAAAGCAGAAATGTGGAGAAAAAAAGGGAACTGCAAAAGATCCCAAGCATACAGCCTCATCTGTAAAGCATGGTGGAGGTGGTGTTATGGCATGGGCATGTATGGCTGTCTCTGGAACAGGCCCTCTCAACTTTACTGATGACTTAATGTATGATGACAGCAGCAGAATGAATTTGGAAGGGTACAAAACCATCTTGCCTACCAATATTCCAGAAAATGCCACCAGATTCATTGGGAAGTGCTTCATATTGCATCAGGACAATGACCCAAAACACCCTGCCAGTTCAGTCAAGGAATTTATAAGGGCAAAGAAATGGAAAGTCTTAGATTGCCCAAGTCAATCTCCAGATTTAAATCTGATTGAACATGAATTTCACCAACTGAAGAGGACAGTAAAGGCAGAAACTCCCCAAAACAAGCAGCAATTGGAATTGGCTGCATTAAAGGCTGGGAAAAGTATTTTAAAGGATGAGACCAAGAGTCTGGTGATGTCTATGGGTCACAGACTCACTGCTGTGATTGTGTGCAAGGGATCTGCAACTAAATAATAGCTTTTAATCTTTTATATCTGCCTTATGTTCAACTGTCCCAATACTTATGCTCACATCAATGAGTGGGATGAACTCTAAAAGTGCTGTTCTTTTTATTTGGTAAAACATGTATGTGTTGAAACGGCTAATAATAAAATGTGACATTCTGTAGTTTTGTCTCATATTCATCTTTTAATCATATTTGCAAATGTCTTGACTCCACAGCCAACAGAGCAATTTTGTCTTTACTGTTCCAATACTTTTGGAGGGCACTGTATAGTGTCCATATTGTTTTTAAGAGCCTGTGTGAAACCCTGTGTCCTCCATTAGCACTTGATGGTTAATGTCTAACTGAAGTGTCGTCTCAGCATGGTTCGTATGCTTTGGTTCTTGGCATCTGTTAGGAGAATATCTGCCAAAACCACCTCATGTAACGTGCCAGAGAGAGACAGTCTAGACTATAGACTGTAAGAACTACAGCCACAGGAATCTGTCCTCATAACACGCTTCTGTTCACCCATGCAAACCTGTTCATCTGGTATTATTAAAATGTTTATATTTAGATTACTGCAGTTAGAAATTTGCCTGTTGACCCAAAATCTTAAGACAGAAAAACTAAATATATTTTTCTTAAATAATAGTAACAACAATTTCTATATATATATAATTTTTATATAGGATATGATATATTTTAAAATATATATACATATATTTCTATGATATATTTTTAATAGTAAAATATAATAAAAGTAACTAAAATTATACACACTATATATAATATATATATATATATATATATATATATAATAAAGAAAATTATAATAAAATGAATAAGAATACAATTTTATACATATATTAATTTATATTACTTTTTGACTATATTACATTAATGAGAACACATTAAGAATAATGCAAAGTGCCAAAAAGAAAAAAAAAAATAATACAAATTTGAGGGCTTAATTCAAAAGAGCTTAATTACCATTAAAACAATCATAATAATGTTAATGCCCCAAAAAATATGTGTAATTTTAGTATATGCACAATATAATTTCTTATTTCTTCACAAATGTGGGGTGAAATATGACCTGGTTATGTTTTTTGTCAGATTCAGTTATGTTAGAATATGGTTAAATGGCAGTGTAATGCAGGTGATAGATATATGACTTGAGTGGTTCTGTATATAACAGCAGTTACATGACACCCCTTGTTCCACAAGACTATTAATACTTCAATGCATAACTAACATGACAACAATGATTATTCTGAGTGTTGCTGAACCATGTCACCTGCATACAGTATGACATAAAGCTAATATTATATCACTTTGATTAAATACTGGAAAGAGTCATAGGGATGTTCCTGAGAAGTCATCAGGACTTCTCATGTGTCATTCATGCAGTTCTTACAGGAACCATCTTATCACTCTTTATAGTATGTAATCAAGGTGACATGGTTCAATAACACTCAGAGTAATCATTGTGCCCTGCCTTGTCTGTCTAGAAGAACAGGAGCTTCTGCCAATCCCCACAAGTAAATACTTATAAAATCATATTTTTAACATTTAAAGTATGGACTGAACCTTGCACAAATGCGTTAACTCAAAACAATTTAGACTTAATATTTAGAATGTGTACATTCTAAATATTAATTACATTACATTAAATACAATTATAAAAAATATTGTATTTATAATTATAATTATAATATAACTTTATTTTATTTTAATATTTATTTACTGTTATTAACACAGCTGCTGACCAATCAGAATCGAGGACTGGAACCAAATATTTTATAAATAATAATATTAAACAAGTAATGATATTAAACAAGTAGACATATTTTAAAAATGCATAAAAGTGCATAACAAAATTACTAAAACTTAAAGTAAACAGTTTTTTTCCCTACATATTTTAAATACATGGTTTAACATATATTTCAGAATGTCTCAGCATTTGTCACTCTTTTTTTTTAACTATATCATTTATTTTAATAAAAAAAAAAACTTTCTTTAGAGAGCTTGTGGAAAAACACATGCCAACAAGTGCTGCTCTTTTGCTTTGACTTTTCCACAAGCAGCAGGCCACAAATGCATCAACTATTAAATAAGATCAAGTATGCATTAAATGCACCAAGTTGTAGTTTTGTGCATCATTTTAACACAATGAAAACATGTTCGATTACCAGTAGTAAGCTACTTTCTCTCCCAGGTTCCTCTCATGCACATTTCGGTCAAGGATGTTGTAGCAAATGTTGGTTTTTGCTCCCTCCATGAACTTGATGTAAATGTTCCCCTTGTTGACGTCAAAGTTATACTGCAGCATCGGGCCTGACGGAGGCTTCTTCCAGTAAAACTCTTGAGCAACATCAGCCCAGAACTCTGCAATGCATGTTAAATCAGCACTTTTACTGCATTATCTTACATTGGAGTGTCCCGTTCATTTATATACATGCACAGTTTTTTGATACCTTCAGGCTCTTCTGTAGACTTTTTGTATAAGGCAAGATATGCATCAAAGTCTGGCACGTGTGCATCAGCGAACAGGCCGTTGGATAGATGGTATGTCTTCTCCTCCGGCTCCTGAGGGCCTGGAATGACCCTGTTTGTGGAGACTGAAACTGGAGACATTTGTCAATCCTTAAGATCTGTGTCAAGATAGATGTCAGTCTGGAGAAGGAGCGGTTTATTGTGGCTGTGCATGTGGTGCCCACCCTTTAATCATGCCCAGTCTGCTCAGCACGGCCTTCACCAATCAGAACGCTCCATTCAGCACTCCTACTTTTCCATTGGCTGAGCAGATGCTCGGCTGCTGATCCCACTGCAGAGGGAGGCGCAGAACGAGTCTGACGGATGACCTGCATGTTTACTGAAACACACACACATAAGGTTTATTTGGCTGTCATAATGAGGACATATCATCGACTTCATATAAGGCTAGTTGTAACGACAACAAACTAAAACACACACTAACCTTACAAGAAGACATCTCAGGAAAAAAAGTTATTTACTCATGAATAATTATATTATAATTATTAAATAATTATAATAATTACCATTTTAATTGGAAAATGAAAAGTAAATAAATAATAATAATAATAATAAACTAACCCTGAATAAAGAGTTTTTTGGTTGTTTAAGGATGTCTTATTTGGTTTTTATAACTCTCACAAGAATTTAAAAGACAAGTATTTTCTAATAAATGTATTTATTTTCCTAGCTAAGATTTTTTTTTTTTTTTTTTTTTTGGATACTATATCCTCTTCCAGCAAATCTAATTTATTTTAATTTATATATTATCCCTGGCTTAATGTTTTGTTTTTTGGTTATTTTCCAGGTTTACATATTGTTTATATATCTATTATTGTTGTTATAATCTTCTTTGAGCTGTAAATGTGTGTATTTACCTTAATGTATGTTCAATAAAAAAAATTTAATTAAATTAAAAAAAAAAAACTTTTTGCATTTTTTGACTAAAAGAGGTTATTACTTGTGAATAATTGTTACAATTATAATCAAAAAACATTCAAATCAAATAAAAAATTATTATAATTGATAATAATAATAGTAACAATAGTAATGACAAGTTAACACAACGTTTTTGCTTTTTTAAAGTAAAAATGTTGTTATGAATGTTTTATGAACTTATTATATTTAAATTTTGATTAAAAAAATAATAATAGTAGTAGTAATGACAACAAACTAAAACAAATGAACCCTAACACTTTTTGCATTTTTTACAGTATAATAATTTATGTATTGTAAGATTTTTGTAAGTAGAATTGAAGAAATTAAAGAAAAATATTGATTGATTGATTGATTTATATCAATCATTAAATAAGTAAACAGATAGTGACCCACTAACCCTAAAAGAAGACTTTTATTCATTATGTATGAATAATTTTTACAACTATAATTGAAGAAATTAAAGAAAAGAAATCACGATTACACCAAACTAACACACATACACACACAAAAACATTCTAACCATAAAAAATGTTTTGATAGATAGATAGACAGATAGATAGATAGACAGATATTTGGATAGATAGATAGATAGATAGATAGACAGATAGACAGATAGATAGATATTTGGTTAAACAAATAACGTCTTTGTGTCTGTAGAGGATGATTTTCATGACTCATCCACCCTCTCTGGTAACTCTGGATTCTCCTGCCCACTCATGGAATTGGAATTGATGCCTACGCTGTGATTTCCTGGAAAAGTAGCCTTTTAGTCTTTGACAAAACAAATCTCGTTTGCTGAACTTTCTAAACAAAGGAATTTCTACAAGACCAAAAACTAGAACACATGCACACAATACTTAATTAGAACTACAAATCTAGTGCCTAGTATTATTATATTATATTATATTTATTATATTATATTATATTTGGAAAAAACACAAAACTTGTCCATTTTTATTCATTTGAAATAAACCCCAAATGTTAAACAGAACATTTTAGTTCTTGCATTTACAGTCTTGCATTACAAACCGTTTTAGCATTCAGGTTCATGTTCTTCAAGTGTGCATGCTGATTGTCTGTGTTATTTTTATCATGGCATGTCAAGAACACAATGTGCATCTGTATTTTCATCTGCCGCTCGGTGATCCATTATTCAGACTCTGAGAGCGTCCCTTGCGTAACCAGACCCGCTCAATCGAGCTCGCATTACTTGATGTCCGCCATTGCTTGTGTTTAGTGTGACCGAGCGCATTGAAAAGATGTTTTTATCTTCAACTCTGCGCTCTGCCGTGTCTTATGCGGTAGGTTTATTTTATATATGTTGTAATCGGATTATTCATGAGGTGGCTGAAGGAATTGCATATGAATCATCATTTAAAGCGGCGTTGACATCTGTGCAAGGACATGAAGCTAATGCGCTAACAGCTAATAATGAGGCCTGATTGTGTTTATATGTCATTAAAATATAAATTAAACCTTTTGTGTTTATTAGACAGTCTTCAAAACCGTGATGTATTTTAATAATTTATCTTACAAAATGGTAACGTTATATTTTAGAAGTTGTTTCTATTCACCCAGACAGGTTGAGTAATCAGTAAATGAACCTGAATCAGTAAATAAGTTAATTACATGTATGTCTATCTGTTGTAGTGACTAATGCAGTACACGGTGTATACACTAAACAGAAAGCGTTATAGAGCATAAGCACTGCTTGATTAGTATTATATTGCATATTTGATCAGTACATGCAGTATACAAAAAAGGATGTATTGGTTTGGCAGTTTGCAAAAAATAAAAATAAAAAAATAAGTTAGTTGTTTTCTATTCTACTTTACACTTGTTGCATTTCTTGTGCAGGCGAGGCAGGTCCGCAGTTTGCACCAGACATCGGCTCGAGCTGGAGCAGGAGGAATCTTTGTGGTGAGACTTGACTTTCATATGTTTATTGCAGTCTTTGTAATGATGTGCACACGAGATACTTAATATTCAGTAATATTATCAACGTGACTGCACTGATGAGAACAAAACTGAATTAAATTGAGCTAAATAATTACACTGTTGTCTTGTGTAGAGTTGCTTTATTGCTGAATTTGTTTCATAATTGGCAATGTCGACTTCAGCTGGATTACGACACTATTGACATTTTATAGTTGAGTTAAGCTTGTTTCATAATTTGATGAACTTTACACAGTTATTGAACTGAAATGAATCAACGCTGAACTGATTGAGTTGATAACGACACTATCTTTTTATCTATTCGTTTTATAATTGAAGAATCTTGCAACAATGACACTGTTATTTTTTTGTTTAATACCATGAAGCTGCTATAAAACAATCTGTGTTGTAAAAAGAGCATATATGCACCCTACACCAGGAGGACACACTATTATAAGGCTCATATTTTTGTTGCATCTGTTTTCATTATTCCAGCACAGAGACACACCGGACAACAACCCAGAGACTCCATTTGAATTCACCCCAGAAAACATGAAGGTGAGGGAAATCTCCCTGCTGATCATTTATATTTTTGATATCATAATATGTGATTATATTTACAGCATTTTTGTTATTGTGTTATATTAAAACTGCACATTTTGTGTCTATTTTGCGGGTAAGATCACATATGTCTTGCTGTGGTCAGATATGTTGAATAAAGATTATAGCTGTGTGTTTATTGTATATGGTTTGCTGCAGAGAGTTGAGGCCATCATGAATAATTACCCAGAGGGACACAAGGCCGCCGCCACTATTCCTGTGCTGGATTTGGCTCAGAGGCAGCACGGATGGCTTCCTATTTCAGCAATGAACAGGGTGAGAGGCTCTGAAGACATGCACCTAAGCTTTTTTTGATTGAAAAATAATAAGGTGTTGCCACAGTCAATAAAAACCTGGAACTATCAGTGATTTTAAATTATTTAATAGTGCGTATACATTTATTATACGCTATTTTAGGATCACGCCATGCTATTTTAGGATCATTGATATACTATTATGGTTTTTGTTAATGTTTTGATTCAGATTTTATTTTTTGATATTTACTGTTTTCAATTAAATTTTTAAAGTTTTAATTTTTTTGTGATTATTTTAGTCTTTGTTTTTCTAAATATCTCTATATAGATTTTATTAGTTTTTATTTATTAGTTTAAGTTCTTTTGGTTTCAGCAAAATGAAAAAATGTTTCATTGGCAACTAGCTGAAATAAAATAAAAATTTTTATATATATGTTTTATTTCGGTTTATGTTGTTTTTATTTTAGATAATGTATTTCAAGTTTTTGTATTTATTTAGTTTTTTGTTAACTGTAATAACCCTGAGTGCAGTCAGTCTCTGTTTATTTAATGTTTCCAGTATGGACAGTCATGGAAGTTCATTGGTCATATATCATAGAGTTAAAATGTGAAAATTTTAATGAAACAGACCTGAAAATTTTTGTTTAAATTTATATGATGTTTTTTTTTTTTCATATAGTCTTTTTATGACATTTTAAAGTATTGATTTTGTATTATTTTGTGGCAATTAAATGCATCAGTTTCATGTGTAGTTCACATCTTATTTAGTGCACAGCAGTATGTTTATTTAGGTCACCCAGCCTTCATGAAACGCATGACATTCATAATACATGCATTTCCATTTCCATACTGCAAACTATCAACCCTGCTATGGATATTCAGCATTTTACAGTCCAGATCATTTGGAATGTCTCTGTAATTTGTCTGTGGATATTTTGTAATAAAAAGTCTGTAACAGACCCTGTACCATAATTTAATTGTTTATTCTTTGTTTTTATTCAAATATAAGCTTCTACAAAATGGTGGCTATTGGTCCACAGGTGCACAAAAAATATCTGAAATAATAATAATAATAAAATGTCATAATAATAGTTTTCTCATTCATATTTTTGGATTAAAGCTCTCCAAAGCATTTCCCAAGCAATGCCTGATGTGATTTTGGCTTTCTCCTGCAGGTGGCAGAGATCCTGGGCATTGCTCCAATGAGGGTTTATGAAGTAGCGACTTTCTACACCATGTTCCTCCGTCAGCCAGTGGGAAAGTACCATATCCAGATCTGCACCACTACGCCCTGCATGCTCTGTGACTCCGACAGCATCCTGGAGGCCATCCAGAACAAACTGGGTGAGCAAGAACCGTTTCCAGCTCTCCACAGGGACTCCACACAGACATCTCGACTCGCACGTCACCAGTAAACACACTCGCTATATAAGCAAGCTGAAGCCACGCTGCTAAAAAATGGCCTGAAATCGGAATATTTGAAGACGCTGGAATAATACACTAAGGGATTGTAATAATCTTTTTCTGAGAACATATTTTAGAAGTAGAAACTAAATCAGAAGCTATTAAGATTGCAAGGCAGTGTCGTCATTTACTCATCCACGTTTTCTTTTTATTTAATAGCAAAATATTCCTTAAAATATCTTTGTTAGCATTTCATATAGTGTTTTTTTAGTATCATTGATATATTGTAATATTAAATTGAAATATTTTAAGTGAATTATTTTTTCTGTTTTCACTTTAATTTTAAATTAAGAAATTTTATTGTGCATTTTTGTTGTGTGTGTATGTATGTATGTTTTAAATGTCTATATAGTATTTTCTCGTCTTTTAGTTTTCATTTTAGTTATTTCTTTACTTCAAAGTAAAAATTATGAGAATGAGAAATGATGCCTTAGCCACTAGCTGAAATAATATAATGTAGAATTATGTAATAAAAATATAAAATAATAATGTAATTACATTATATGTACATAATGATATAAAAGTTAACTTTTTTTAATATTTTAATTTATTTTAACGTCAACCTAAGTAATGACTATGCATTTAATTTTTAACCTCAAAAATTCTGGTATCAGGAATCAAAGTCGGTGAGACAACGGCAGATAAATTATTCTTATGTTAATATTTTAAATTGGACTTTATTTTTTACATTTTCTGTTTTCACTTTAATTTTAGATTTTAAGTCATTTTGTTGTGCATTTTTGTCATTTTTATGATTTTGTTACTGTCTAAATAGTATTTACTCATCTTTATTAGTTTTCATTTTAGCTATTTAATCCATACTAAAAATTATGAGAAATGGTGCCTTGGCAGCTGAAATAATATATATGTAGTATAATATACATTTGATATAATAAAAATATAAAGTAATAATATACACATCATTCTATAAAAGTTTTTTTTTTAGTATTTTAATTTATTTTATTTAATGTTTATTTTAAGTAACACATAAGTAATGACTGTTTAATTTTCTAACCCAAAAATGATCTCTCCTGTCAGGTATCAAAGTCGGTGAGACCACAGCAGATAAATTATTCACGCTAATAGAAGTCGAATGTCTCGGGGCTTGTGTGAATGCACCTATGGTCCAAATCAACGATAATTATTATGTGAGTATGATCACACACCTCGTTTTTGAGTCTCGTTGTGAATGTGTGTTAATGAGAGGAAGCTAGTTTTAATGTCACCTCTAGGGGAGGCAGTTTCTCTGTTATGAAGTCAAGATGAACAGTGCGTGTACCTGTGGTGAGAGTGGCCTATTATTGACAGAGTCTTAACAAAGGTAAAGGGCATACAGGATGTGTTCATGTGCTCATATTTGGCTTGAAGAGGTAAAAAGAAATAATTATCTTCTGACTGGCTGATAATCAACCAGACAGTCTAGATGATTGGAAAACGCACAAACAAATGAACTTTGCATACTATAATTGTACAAATACAACTACTAATTATTATTATACATCATCAATTAATAATATTGAGAGTGCATGTTTTTTGTTTTAATTTTGTTTTAATTTATTTTAATAGTCAAAAAGCAAAAAAAAAGAAAAAAAAGAACGCAGAACACAAACTAATTATTGTTGTTAATTATTAAAAATGCTAATTATTGTTACTAATATTATTATTACTCAATGAAATAATAATATATTGATAGTGCATATAGTTTTTGTTTTATTCAAATGTTTAATTGTCAAAAAATGTACAACAAATATACAAAACAAAAAACTAAATATAATTTTACAAATAAAAATAGTAATTATAAAACATCATCTAAAAATAATAATAATAATAATGATAGTGCATATTATTTTTTGTTGTATTGCAATTTATTTTAATTGCCCTGAAAGCAAAGAAAGAATGCGGAATGTAATTTGCATAATGTGCTTTGCATAAATATAATTGTATAAATAATAGTACTAATTATTATTATTATTATTATTATTATTATTATTACCATTATTATACACATCAAAAAAATATATTAACAGTGCATAGTCTTTGAATTATAATTTTACTTATATAATTTGTCAAAAATATAGTTGTACTACTAATTATTATTATTATTATTATTATTATTATTATACACAGTACAGTAATAATAATACAATATTGTTAGTGCATATTGTTATTTATTTGTATTTTGTTTTCATTTTCAAAAATTTAAAAAAAAAAAAAAAAAAACTATCTGTGGATTTCTAGCTTACTTTTACTTTTAATCAATTAGCAACCGCTTTTATCCAAAGCGACTTACAAATGAGGACAACAGAAACAATCAGTTGTAGTATTAAAACAACTAAAACTGATCCAAAACTAAAAGCTAAAACTTTATAAATAGTATATACACACACATTAAAAAAAATGTATTAAATAAAAATGAAAAATGCATATGACAAAATTTCTAAACTTAACATTTAAATGAAAACAAAATAAAGCTACAAACAATTCAAAATATTAAGAGAACAAAAGGTATAAGAGTATAATAATGATTCTAACAAATCTAAATCAAACACCAAAAACAACTACGTGTATGTACACACACACACACACACACACACACACACACACACACATCCATAGATTCAATATTATTTCATTTCCATGTAGTTTGTTGAAGTACTAAAATAACTCAAATTAAATAAAACTAAAACTTAATAAATAACTTATACAGACATAATAGAAAAAATTTATAAAATGACAAACATTACTACAACTGTAACTAAAATTAAAATAGATAACATATACAAATCAAACGACATTAGTTTAACAGTAATCCTTAAAAAATAACTGTGCCAAACATACAAGTAAGAAATGGTTATAAAAACTGAAAGAGAAGTGAAACAAGTAATAGGAAAGAGAATAAATGAAAAGCAATACTTATTAGCTAGAGGAAAGATTGCTTATATAACTCACCTCACATTGTGTTTGAATAAAGATTAATTGACTAATTAGATCTCAGTCCGTATCGGTGGTGAATGTTCCTTGGGTTGTGTATGTCTCTGTTTAAGCTTGTTTGTGTTAAGAGAAGCCCTGAATGACCCGCCGGGGTAATGATGCAATTAGCCATGGCCTCTCACAGTTAAATAGAAACTCGTCAGCCATGTGTGATTCACCCACCTGAAATGGGTTAGCAGGTCTCGTTCAGACAGCCAATCATCCGTTAGGGCGTTTGGTGAGCTCATCCTTTGATGCTTTCTTCTGGAGGAAGCTCGAGGAACCTAGAGATCACATACATCTACATGACCCTACTGCTTCCAGATAATCAGATAGCTACGGCCTGGCTAGAGATCACTCATGTTTACCAATTACGTGCATTTAGTGTAACTAACAGAAACCGAGTCACAGAAGGTCTGACGGGCAGCAGAACATCTGTAGTGGTTAAGGGCGTATTCACACCAGGAAAGACCGATAGTTCACTTGCTTTGGTCCGGACCAAATAGAATGTTTTTTTTTTTTGTTTTTTTTTTTAGTGCGGTTCGCTTTCACACTGCGCTTTTAGCAAGCGAACCAAAAATTGTAAACACAACCACACGTGCGCTTAAGGTCATCCATTCATTGGTTCATCCGTTCAACCGCACCAGAGTTCGTTTGGAAGCGGACCGAGACCACCTCTTCAGCTGGGTCTCGGTACGGTTGTTTGGTCCGCACCAGAGTGCGATTGCTGTATTCACACCTGCCCAAAAGGTCCGCACCAAAGGGGGAAACAAACTCTAGTGCGATTCAACCGAACTAAATGAGGCAGGTGTGAAAGCACCCTGAATCTCACAACACCTGTCAAGGATATGCTTGCAAGTAATTCTATTTTGTTTAAAGAAATTTAAAGCCCTTGTAGGAACATCTCAGCGGATCTAAAAACAGGCTTTATTTTCTTTATGCAATTTGTCTTTGATTATGGTGAAACGTGACCGAGATATGTTTTTACTGAATTCACTATTGTAAAGTTGATGCTTGTGCTTATTTATCTCTTTAAGACAGCGATCAGAGAATGGGGTATACTATAATCAATTAATTCTCCATTAACAAGTGTTTCCTTTGTTCTTTCTGGTTTGGTTTGTAGGAGGATCTTAAACCATCAGACATTGAGCATATCATTGATGAGCTGAAGGCAGGCAGAGTTCCTCCTCCTGGACCCAGGTACACAAATCTTCCTTGTTTTAATATTACTTGATATATTGTGATCAAAATGAATCCACATTACGGTGATTTTAAACTGGCCATTGCATTTTACAAAGACTTGTCTTGTCTCACAAATTGCAAATATGAGTTTATAGCATATCTGATTTAAACTTCAGATGCAAATTCATGGAAATTAAACAGTGAAGTGATTCAGAATTTGATTTGTTGGTGTCATCACTCAAAAATGAAGTCTGGGCATGGTATTTTCATGTATTGAAATGTTTTTATATATTCAATTTGTGATAAATAGCCTTAATTATTTAAAACTAGATTTTATCGTATTTTACTTCTTGCATTAAACAATTTGAGTCTAATTGGCAGTTTGGTTAAAATGCTTCCTCTGAATATTATATTATTTCAGCGTGAATACATAAATATTAAGCTATTTTCTGCTCACCAAGACTGTATTTATTGGATCAAAAATACAGTAAAAACAATAATATTGTGAAATATTATTACAATTTAAAATAACTGTTTTATATCTGAATATCTTTTAAAATGTAATTTATTTCTGTGATCAAAGCTGAATTTTCAGCATCATTACTCCAGTCTTCAGTGTCACATGATCCTTCAGAAATCATTCTAATATGCAGATTTGCTGCTTAATTATTATTGGTGCTCAATGAACTGCATTTATTTGAAATGGAAATGTTTTGTAACATTAGAAATGCTTTTACTGTCACATTTGATCAGTTTAATGCATCCTTGCTTAAAGTATTGTGTATTTATTTTAAATATGAAGGTATATTTTTAATCCTATTTGGTGTCAGACAATCTTGCATATTTGATAATTGATTTGATTATCTGGTTCTGAGTCAAGTATAGTTTGGTTGTGACATGATGGGGGTGTTTGGGACATTCACAGACGCAAGCTTATTAAAAGGATTGACCGTCAGATGAAGGGCCAGTTGTTAGTTGTAAGAGGCCGATGGTGATTTCAGCTTGCAGTCCTCATAGACGCTCCTATTATTTATTTCTCTTGTGAAGATAATATGAGGCAAGGCAACTAGAGGTCAAATTAAATAAGTTCATGATGTGATGTGTGTGGTTAGTGAATCATTTGGCTCGCTAAGAATGTTTTAATTGATTGTAATGATCTGGCTTCCATCAGGAGTGGCCGTTTTTCATGTGAACCTGCCGGAGGTTTAACCTCACTGACAGAACCTCCTCCTGGACCGGGCTTTGGTGTGAGACCTGACCTGTAAACAGACCTCCATGAGCTTGAGTCCTTGTAAACGTCAGAGATGTTGTGTATGTAAATAAAATATTATCATTAATTATACCCAATGGACTAGTGTGATTTATTTTATTTTTTTAAATTTTCCCCTTAATGACGACAAATGAACCATGCACATTAAAGGAATAGTTCACCCAAAAATGAACTTTTGTTGAAAATGTACTCACCCTCAGGCCTTCTAAGATGTAGATGAGTTTGTTTCTTCATCAGATTTGGAGAAATGTAGCATTCCATCACTTACTGACCAATGGATCCTCTGCAGTGAATGGGTGCCATCAGAATGAGAGTCCAAACAGCTGATAAAAACATCACAATAATCCACACCACTCCAGTCCATCAGTTAATGTCTTGTGAAGTGAAAAGCTGCATGTTTGTGCATGTGCTTGATCTGTGCAGATTTCTCTCCTGACTCAGAAAAGATGACTTTGTCACTGGAGAAAGCAATATTGCACATAGAGGACTCGTATTTTGGTTGGAAGCGACAGTTTGAAGTTGAAATATCTTGATGGATTTATTTCTTACAAAAGCACAGCTTCTGGCTTCACACAATGTTAATTGATGGAGTGGTGTGGATTACTGTGATGTTGTTCAGCTGTTTGGACTCTTATTCTGACGGCACCCATTCACTGCAGAGGATCCATTGGTGCGCAAGAGATGTAATGCTACATTTCTCCAAATCTGTTCCCATGAAGAACAAACTCATCTACATCTTGAATGGCCTGAGGGTGAGTACATTTTCAGCAAATTATCACAATAATCAGCAGCATGTAAACAAAGTCGTACAGGTTTACTGCAAAAGTACTGAAAATGCTGGAGATGAATTCAGCAGTTATTATACTGCATTTTTAGTAATTATGTAGAGCAATTTCACCTCAATTCACATTCTTGTCACTGACAGTAATAAATAGCAAAAACGTAGGCAGTGATACTATTACGATGCTTTAACCCATCTGTTTATTGATTTATGTTTATTTCTTTTCATTAATAGATAATTGATTAATAGAGGCATATGCCAGATCTCTTGGAATATTGGGGTTATGGCATATTCATCAAAATATAACCAAATTCTAATTAATATAGGAATATTCTTGTGCATGTAAACATGGTCCCTAATATACTTTTGCAATATTATAACAAAACATAATGTAAGCACATACAGTGTAGTCTTCCATTACTTTGTTTATTTGATATAAACAATGCTTTAAAAGACATACATTTTGCCATCCATACAGCATAACCTCACTGACAGTGGCAGATGCAGGATGTACAAACAAGCCACATCAAAAGAGCGAGCATTTCTGAGGCTGTTCCACATGCGGTTTTCCATACAGAACCTCACCATTCATAGTCTTTCCTTACAAAACTCATAATACATGAATGCCATAATTATATACCATGGCATTTATAGTAGTTGGCTGAACAATATCTAGGCAGCAATGTGTTTATAAATACAGGTGCTGGTCATATAATTAGAATATCATCAAAAAGTTGATTTATTTCACTAATTCCATTCAAAAAGTGAAACGTGTGTATTATATTCATTCATTACACACAGACTGATATATTTCAAATGTTTATTTCTTTTAATTTTGGTGATTATAACTGACAACTAAGGAAAATCCCAAATTCAGTATCTCAGAAAATTAGAATATTACTTAAGACCAATACAAAGAAAGGATTTTTAGAAATCTTGGCCAACTGAAAAGTAGGAGCATGTACAGTACTCAGTACTTAGTTGGGGCTCCTTTTGCCTGAATTACTGCAGCAATGCGGCGTGGCATGGAGTCGATCAGTCTGTGGCACTGCTCAGGTGTTATGAGAGCCCAGGTTGCTCTGATAGTGGCCTTCAGCTCTTCTGCATTGTTGGGTCTGGCATATCGCATCTTCCTCTTCACAATACCCCATAGATTTTCTATGGGGTTAAGGTCAGGCGAGTTTGCTGGCCAATTAAGAACAGGGATACCATGGTCCTTAAACCAGATACTGGTTGCTTTGGCACTGTGTGCAGGTGCCAAGTCCTGTTGGAAAATGAAATCTGCATCTCCATAAAGTTGGTCAGCAGCAGGAAGCATGAAGTGCTCTAAAACTTCCTGGTATACGGCTGCGTTGACCTTGGACCTCAGAAAACACAGTGGACCAACACCAGCAGATGACATGGCACCCCAAACCGTCACTGACTGTGGAAACTTTACACTGGACCTCAAGCAACGTGGATTGTGTGCCTCTCCTCTCTTCCTCCAGACTCTGGACCCTGATTTCCAAAGGAAATGCAAAATTTACTTTCATCAGAGAACATAACTTTGGACCACTCAGCAGCAGTCCAGTCCTTTTTGTCTTTAGCCCAGGCTAGACGCTTCTGACGCTGTCTGTTGTTCAAGAGTGGCTTGACACAAGGAATGCGACAGCTGAAACCCATGTCTTGCATACGTCTGTGCGTAGTGGTTCTTGAAGCACTGACTCCAGCTGCAGTCCACTCTTTGTGAATCTCCCCCACATTTTTGAATGGGTTTTGTTTCACAATCCTCTCCAGGGTGCGGTTATCCCTATTACTTGTACACTTTTTTCTACCACATCTTTTCCTTCCCTTTGCCACATTAATGTGCTTGGACACAGAGCTCTGTGAACAGCCACCCTCTTTTGCAATGACCTTTTGTGTCTTGCCCTCCTTGTGCAACGTGTTAATGGTCGTCTTTTGGACAACTGTCAAGTCAGCAGTCTTCCCCATGATTGTGTAGCCTACAGAACTAGACTGAGAGACCATTTAAAGGCCTTTGCAGGTGTTTTGAGTTAATTAGCTGATTAGAGTGTGGCACCAGGTGTCTTCAATATTGAACCTTTTCACAATATTCTAATTTTCTGAGATACCGAATTTGGGATTTTCCTTAGTTGTCAGTTATAATCATCAAAATGAAAAGAAATAAACATTTGAAATATATCAGTCTGTGTGTAATGAATGAATATAATATACAAGTTTCACTTTTTGAATGGAATTAGTGAAATCAACTTTTTGATGATATTCTAATTATATGACCAGCACCTGTATATAATGAAATTTAATGTAAATAATTTATATAGCTCTATCTCTCTCTCACACTCTCTCTATATATAAACGATTTAATGATAATGATTTAATGTAAATAAAATGTACACCAAAATTCTGTAATTTTCCACAATATTTGCTGTTATTTGACCAATCAGGTACAGTTACTATCCAATGACAATAACCTAAAAATGGTGAAATATTACCCCGTCAAATAGGTCTATCAGTACATGTACTTTATTTAATTTTACTTTTAACCAGGAAAGTCATTAGATTCCTATTTACAACCATAAGAAAATACAGTATTGAAGAAATTATAACATCTAAGTTAACTGGTTTTATTCAAGTCAAAACTATTAACTTAAATGCATTAAATTATACCAACAAAACAATTTTATGGCTTAAATCAAGTAGAAATAGCTCTTTGAGGTAACAATTGCAGCTCACCACTTTTTTCAGTGTCTTGAATACATAAAATATTACATCATAAATCATAATCAATGACACATAAAAGTGACACACAAGAGTTATAGTTTGATTAAATCATGCTAAGCCAACTTACAAACAGCATGCAGCTGCCAAACATATTATTTGCATGTGACTAACTTTTATGCTTATGCAAATGGTAATATCACAACAATGTATGGTACTTTGTTTTTAAGGTTCAAACCATAACCCAATTCTACACAAGACAGTTACAGTGCCATATGTCAACCACTCGTATTTCTTCATGTTATGACCACCACATTTCATGCAACTGACTCTAGCTGATCTATGCGTATGTGTGCACGTGTGTGTGTGTCTAGCCAGCGCCCATCCCCCTCACACACACCCACAGACAGACCAATGTTCTCCCTTGTGATTCGAGCTCGTTCTGCAACATAATACCAGCCCATCCCCTGCGCATGCGCCAACTCCTTTTTTCCTACATCATGTAAATAACCAACTGCGCCACAACAATAATAACCGCCGAAAGCACGACAACGGCGCTCTAAACTAGCGAACCTAGAATCAAACACATTTTATGCGCTCGTAATAACAGAATAAATGACGCCACATTGGATCGCGCTCGTCAAATACCTTCTCCTCCTCGCGCCTCTTCGACATCAGCGTTCCAGAACATTCGCGCTCGCGCTCGCTGCAGCGTCGGTGACGTCACTGTGCGCAGCGTCAGCGCCCCCCCCAAGTTCCAAGTATTTTTAATTAAATACATTTTAATTTATTTTAATTATTATTTTACATAATCCAAACTATAAAACAGTAACATAAAAGAAAATAGGAAATGACACACAAAAAGTTAACTAAATAGATTAAATGAAAACAAATTTGCATAAAATGAAAATACATATATTTGCCTTAACTGATATTTACATATAATTTCAGCCCCCACCCAATGCATTATGTATTTGTATGTTAAAAAAACTAACTGAAGAAATAATAAATAAAATAATGAATTAATAATTTTAAAAACATACATAATGAAAAACAGTACATAAGTCAAAATACATTTAATTAAAAGAAAAGGATAAATATAGTGTAGCCTAATGTAATAAACGTGTTGATATTGTATGTAAATATATTATTAAATATTAAAATGCCTATATAAAATATGAATAGAATAGGGAAATATGAAACAGCAAGCATTTCAGTGCATGGAAGTCAGAGCGAGCGCAAAACGCTTTTGAGCGCCGTGGATCACGTGGTCCCTCGTCAGCCTATGAGCGCCTCCGCTTTGCGTGTTTTTTCGCTGGGGCTTTTTAGAGACGGACTGACGGCGATGTTTTCAAACGCAGCACTGAGAGACGTCACACAGACGTATGGTTAATGCTCAGTTTTTACCCTCCGCCACACGTTTCTTTTTCTTAAAATCGTCGAGAATTCGTCCTCTGCTGGTAGGTGAATGACGAAGAGGAAGCCGAAGAGCGCTGCGACGGTAAGCGGAAAGTTTTATGTTGTTTTTTGTCGCGGTTTACGACTGAAGAAGGAGGAAAACGCGTTGAGTTTTGCTCCAGAGAGAGCTTAACCAACCAGTCTGAGTGCTGGAACAACAAAAACCCAGTGTGAGAGGGATTGTCGAGGCTTTTAGTGAATATTAGCAGCAGCGGGAGCGGGTTTGTGTTCGCGAGCGTTGCTAGCGTGCCGTGCACGCGACAGTGACAGGCGCGTTCGGTGTGCGTTAAACGCGGGTGTGAAGAGCTGGAGGGCCCGCATGTCTCATAAACCCACTGCGGGCTCATTGTCTGTGCGTGAGAGGGGTGGCGCAGACCGCAACATGATACTGTATGCTATAGCTTTCATAATAAACCCGTTTAAGTTGGATATTTCTGTCAGACAGTCAGCCGGAACGCGTTGCATTTATTGTAATTTGCATTATTTTCCACCAGCCATTTTTCTCTATGAATGACTGGATCATGTCTGGCATCAATGCATGGAATGTATGTAAATACATTTGTGTAATTATTTAGAGGTGTTTGTTATATTGAGCGTGGTTGCAGCTGCGACGTGCATGAAATATTGTATCCATGCATGCAGCTCTCTGCTCTCTCTCTCTCTGTCTCTCTCTCTGTGTGTGTGTGTGTGTGTGTGTGTGTGTGTGGTTTGCACAAAGCTTTATTTGGTGACCGTCCTTCGCGCAGAAACCTTTTGTCTAAAGGACGTACCGAGGCGTCTTCAGCTGTGCAGCGACAGCCAGAAGCATGTCAAATGCAGTTGCATTTCCTAGTGTCTTTCAGAGAGATTTTTGTGATGACATAACACGTTACTACATTGTTTACTATGAGCACAATCTAATTGACACGAATCAGGCTTTTACTGGGAGGCACCACATCTCAGCCCACTAGCAAAATATTATGTGTGCAATAATATGTTTTTTAAATAAAAAGTTATACAAATCATTACATAAAAACGATATAATGTATAAGAAATGTAATATTGTATTTACATTCATACATTTTAATATAATTTTTTATTCTTAATTGTTAATTGGCTTTCATTTTGAGAACACAGGCCTGTGTATTGAAAATATTTGTTACAGGGTCGATATTAATTCTGCAAGCAGCCATTTAATAAATTTGTGAATTATGATTTTTTTTTTTTAAGATTTTCAAAATCTCTGTTTCCGATTTAGTGTGATTGATATCTGGTTTATGTAGTTCTGGCTTTTTTCAGTTTGTTTGGCCATTTAGAAATATTTAAAGCAAATTTAAGGGAAGAAATTGCTTACTGTAAAATCAAAAATTATCATTTATCATTTTATCTGCACTGTAATAAATGACTTGTAAATAAATAAAACAATGGTTATTGTAGTATTACATGAAAATACTATTTTGGTCTATTTCAATGTATTAGTGACCATTTCTTTGTAATTATGTATGAAATCTTCTAGCAATTTCTGAGAGAAAATTGTTTCTACACCATTTTTTTTTTTCAGTGTAGACAGATTATTGTTGTGGTTATGTAATGATTTAAGCATTTTTGGATGTAGCTTCAAAGTTTTGGTTTGACATTTGTTTTTGGGGAGGACAGATTTGAGATTCATTTTAGCCTGTGAGTTTGCAATCTAGATCAGATGTTTACGCCCACTCCCTTCGTCTTGTTCTGCTCACACACGTTCAGAATGACATATTAGGGATTATTATTCAAAGATCCCAGGTTTCCACAGCTGGGCCACCGTCCAAGGAGAGCCTGTGGTTCCTGCTGTTTTTCCACTGACCCTTTTTAAAGTCACGGGGCCACATGCACGAAAGGCCTGTGTGTGAGATCTGTGTTATGATGAATAATAACAGGCTCGTCTCTGTCCAGGTCGCTTCAGGGCTACTTAGCCTCCAAAATGCGTCTTTTATAGTTATATGGCATGTTTACGTTAGATAAAGGATCCGTGGCGGTGCTGATGCGCTGGGAATTTGCAGCGAATGTCAAGGCAACACTCGCACGTATCTCAGCAAAATAACAAACTGCAGTTGGCAGATGAAAAGCCATACAGATTGAGCCAAAATAAAGAGACTGACAATGAAATTGCGCTTAAAAGTTTTAAATAATAAACGCAACCTCAAAAAGGCAGATTTTCTCAGTTAAAAACACTGACCTTTTTTTTTTCTCATTTGGGCCTAGAAGCGAAGCTTGCTGTTATGTCAGAACAGCCACCTTTCCTTGAACTTTTTCTGAATATCATTTCAGGGCATTCAAGGTTCATAATGGGTTTAACTTAACCATACACTGAGTCAGAACAAAGAATGTGCATTTGATGTGCAGTAATGTTTGTTTTGAATGTATTATGGGTGTTATTTTTAATAACACAGCCAAACCGATAAAACAGACAATATTTGGCCATTTTGAGATTATTATCATTGACCGACAACTATTTCTGGTTGGCTGATTATTAAAAGTGGTATTTCCCCCATTTCAATTTCAAATGTTGCCAACAGCTTTGTCAACGTAAAATTCTATTAATAAACATTTATTTTGATTGAATTTTAAGTGGAATAAGTGGAATTTCTGAATTGAATTTCAGAAATGTTATGTAAGTCTCGTTTCCCATAAAGTGGATTATTTATATTATATCATCCAACATTCCTCTATTAATATTTTTATTATTAGCCATTAAAAATCTATATTGGTCAAACCAGCCTTGTAAACATTCGTCAACATAAATATAGCATTTTTTATATATATTTGTACAGAATTTTGAGTAAATGTACTCTGAAATTAGTGTTTATTTAATTGAACCACATTTTTGTACATCTCATTTCCTATAAAATGGATTATTTACATTATATCAGCCACATTCCTCTATTGATATTTGTATTATTGTCCATTGAAAATCCATATTGTTCAAACAAGCCATGTGAACACATTCTTGTCAACATAAATATTCTATGAATAATCAATTTTTATATTTGTACAGAATTTTGAGTAAGTAGTGTCTGAAATAAGTGTTTATTTAATTTCAGCAATTTTATGTACACATCCTTTCCCATAAATTGGATTATTTTCATTATATGACCATTACATCAGCCACCTTCCACTATTGATATTTGTATTATTGGCCAATAAAATATTTATTGGTCAAACCAGCCTTGTAAACAAATATTCTTGTCAAAAGGAATACTATAATAATAAATGTTTTTGAATATTTGTACAAAATTAAGTAAATTGTGTAAAATAAGTGTTTATTTTGATTCAAGCAATTCTCAACATCTTATTTCTCAAAAATTAGATTTTTAACGTTATATCAGCCACTTTTCACTATTGATATTTGTATTATTGGCCATCAAACCAGCCTTGTAAACAGATATTCTTGTCAGCATAAATATTCTAATAATAAATATTTCTTTAAATATTTTTTTACTGAATTTTGAGTAAATGGTGTATAAAATAAGTGTTATTTTAATTTAAGCAATTTTATCCACATCTCATTTCCCATAAATTGGAATATTTATATTATATCATCCATCTTCCACTACTGATATTTTTATTATTGGTCATTAAAAAAATCCATATTGGTCAAACCAGCCTTGAAAACACAAATATAATAATAAACATTTTTAAAATGTATGTTAAAAAGCAATTTTACTGAATTGAGTAAATGGTGTGTGAAATAAATGTGTATTTTCAGACAGATCATATTTTATATTCTTGGGAAATTGATATGTCATGTCGTTTGACATGCTAAAACTATTTTTAACATCTATTTGCTAATTCTTTTCTTGTGCACTTTACATTATGCATTTATTTTAACCGAAAATTTAACATTAAAGCGGGCCACATTATGCATCAGCAGCATGTCTGTCTGCAAGAAAGAAATCAGAAGTGCACCAACTGGCGCTGCACATTTTGCTGCTCTGTTTACAGTTGTGTCCTAGTTTTGCTTTCATTTGCACAGATGACACCGGTACGCTGCAGCGTTTCTGTCGAGTTCATTTACCGCATGCCGGACGGTTAGAGCAGACGTATTTCCATGGGGCTCGTGTGAGCGAGAGCTGCTTGCATGAGAGGGAGGGAGAAAAAGGGAAAAGCGGCAGAGACAGAAACAGGCTTGTGACTCACTCTCCTACCCATTAGACGCTGGCCTTTGTGATCTGAACCATTCCCGTGAGAGACCTCTCTCCCCGCTTCACGTTCAAACTGGATGCCATTTTTATTTTGCCGAGCTCCTTTTTTCCCGCACCGAGGCAGGGCTTTGAAGTACAAGATTTTTAGCGCTGACAAAAAAAAAGGGCTTTGTGTCTCTTCCTGATGTTGACAAAATTTGGCACATATTATATCGCAGTTATGCTGTTTTTGCTTAAATTATATCTGTATTTAGTCCTGTTTGGCAAAATGAAGGCAGCCGACTGTCTGATTGAAATGGCAAGGTTTGAAATAGGCCTTCGTTAAGAGCTTATATTTCTTGTACTGCTTTCATCCTGCGTGTTTGAAGAGCTTTCAGTATCACTGACCTCTGGATCCATTTTGTAAAATAAACACGTGCTTTCGAATTCTGCTCTGAACAAATGTAATCAACAGCCATAGTATCGGTCATTTAGTCAGTAGGTTGATGTTCTTTCACACCGTTCTAAACTTCGTTAGCCTCTTTAATGTTTGTTATTTAATATTTTGGCTAATTTGATCATTCTTACAGTTGCTAGTGGTCAGTCAGTATGGGTTTTGAAATATTAGATGTTGATTATTCACATCGAGAAAGCAGGGTCTCTTATGCTGACTGAGGCTGCATTTATATGATTAAAAATGCAGTAAAAACAGTAATATTGTGAAATATTTTTATAATTTAAAATAACAGATGTGTATTTGAATACATTTTAAAATGAATTTTCAGCATCGTTACTCCAGTCTTCAGTGTCACATGATCCTTCAGAAATCATTCTAATATGCTGATTTGCTGCTTAAGAAACATTTCTCATTATTATCAATGTTTAAAACAATTGTGCTGCTTAATATTTTTTTCTGTATACTCTGATGTATAAAATTTCAAAAAGAGCAGCATTTTTAAAATGAAAATCATTTGTAACATTATCTATTTAATGCATCTTCTGCTTAGCAGATGTATTAATTAAAAAAAATAGTAAAATCTTTTAAGTGGTAGTGTGTATAAAGTAATTTCCAGTACAGACACAATATTAAGCGGCACTGGCCATCAGTTACTCTATAGACACCTGTTCTTGTCACTGTGACGCAATCAACATTATAGTTTGCTCTCCAGATCGGTGAACACTCTCATTTACAGGTGCATATGCCACGAATGTCGAACATTTTCCCCTCTAACATTTCTCTTGAAAAGCACACACGAATCCTCTGAGTTTCCTCTTTTACGAGTCCCTTATAGAAACCGATGGCGTTCAGGGAAACCCCCTGTGAAAATACGTCAAGTTTCATCCTTCACCTCACAAAGGTCAGGCTTTGAAAGCCTTCAGCAGGACGACTATGTAACGCGTGGCTCTCTGGGCGTGTAGGACTCAGCTGATGTGGTGAATCGAGTCTTTCCTCCTGCTGGTGTTTCCACTACAGTGGAAATTCAGTCACTTGAAGTACTCTTTATTCGTGTCATCTTGGCTTCATTGATGAAGCCTCTTCTTATCAAGAACCCTTTTAACTGTGTAGTGATCTTGAGTTGATATACGGTTCTTTGGAGATTAAGAAAGCTCTTGATGCTTCATAAGTTCTTCAGATGTTTGTATTGCTTTCCCGTTATTCTAAAATTAACTTGCTTATAAGGATACTTAGATTTGCTCCAGGTTAATTTAATGGTAATAACTTAGTTAATTCGTTTACATATTGATTCAGGTCACAGTAGAAAAGATAGCAGCAAAACATTTCACAATGCACTATAAAAAAAAAAAAAAAAAAAACTATTGTTAATAGTTTAATAAAATTATTGGTTATTAGAGAACATTTCACAAGAAAAAATACTTCTGCAGTGTTTCTGCTTAAAAATGTCATTGTTAATTCAATGTAACTTGACATTTTTTTTAATTATTTGTGAAATTTACAAGCAATTTCTGAGAGAAAATAGTTCAAGTAAATCCTACACCAGTTTTTAAGTGTATTGTAGTGAAAGCGTTTAAATGTGTAGAACAGATTCCTCTGCTTACAGTACCATTATCCGTTGTAATTATGATAAAAATAAGGCATTTCTCTTTTTAAGTGACTTATTTATTGATAAGCATTTGCTTCGAAGCTGATTTGCCATCTCTACAACTTTTAATCACGTTATGGTGAAATATAACCGTTTGTTTAAAGAAAAAGCCATATAAAAATCATTTGCAATGTTACAATTTCATGAAAATTGTTTCAAGTAAAGCCTTCACCATTTTTGTTTTTTTTTTCTTTTTGAAGTGTACCATAGTGTAGGGCTGTCGCGATAACCGCAATATCGCAATACCGCGCTATTGACGAGCATAACCTCAGAGGAATGCAACAACCGCAGCAACCGCTATATTTCCTTTTTCTTTTTTTTTTTCCGTAAGGTTACGCTCTCCTCGTTTTTTACTTAGTGCATATGTACTGAATATTAGTAATGATAACAATGTGTACCATGCTGATTTGTACAGAGGCTCAATAAATTTGCACTTAACATGCCTAAACAGACTGCGAATGAGAGAGATCGTCTGAGCGCGTGCGATTACCTGCGTCTGTCCTTCAGGCTGAGTCTTGTATATTTGTGAAAACAGGTTGTCATGTCCAAGGAAGGTGAAATCTCTGTCTGAGCATCGACGCTCTGCTGGTCAGTTGAGCCTCTAAAAGTGGCGCTCAAAGTTAAAATGATTTCAACAGCGTTTCATTCTATATCTTGAATGAATCAGCGAAATTTGAATGTGTAGTTGAATGAACGGTTTAAGAACCACTCAAAGACAGTCCCTTACCGTCACCGTGTGGCGAAACAATGAAACTGCACTGATTGACAGCCCGTCTAGAATACGTAGGTAGAAATATCAACAGAAAAAGTCTCTTGTCAGTCAGATTCGAAGATCAGAACTAACTGTTTTATATAAATATATATATAAATTATACTGTTATTTATTTTATTATACTGTTATTTTATTTATATATATATATATATATATATATATATATATATATATATATATATATATATATATATATATATATATATATATATATATATATATATATTTTAATTAGTCTAACAACAGACTAACAATCTTATTGTCAGGTTTATATTTTGTTATGTGGACCGTTATTTTGTCATTCTCTTCTGTTTACTTCACTTCCTGTTTCAACGCGATTTTGTTTCGGTTTCATTGGTTTCTGAATATGACCTCGTTACATCGTAACACATACACACAGATTTTTTTATATATATATATATATATATATATATATATATGCATAGCGCATACCGCGCTATTGAGACACTCAAAATTACCGCAAGGGAAATTCCCTCACCGCGACAGCCCTACCATAGTGAAAGCATTGCAGGTTCATTCTAGGGATGGGTCACGATTTTCGAATATTCGATTAGTTGATTTATTCATAGAATATCGAATAGGTGTGTACGATTATTTTCTAAAAAAAATTCCCCATGTTTTCAGTGCCGATGTGGTGGTGACGCCTAAACAGAGGGTAGCGCTGCAATAACGCACGTAAAAGCAGTCAAAGACAACAGAAGAACACATTGCCTCACGCTCACAGTGTAGACTTGCAACTAAGAATGATGTCAAATAAGAGTTCTTTGCAGACCACCACAAATATGCCCGACTGGGTTAGAGATGTGCTGAATCCGTACTGGGAAAGGCACGGAAAATGAATAATGCGTTCTACGGAGCCACTAAAGGGAGATATGGTTAACCACATGTTAGCAAATACCCTATTACATTATTACAGTACAAGTAAAAAGTACTGGAATATATTTTTTGAACTGTTTAATAACTTATGAGCAGTTGATTTATGCTAATCGATGGACTACTATGTTAACAAGTGCCGTCATTCTGTTATGTTTATTATATTAATGTTTCAGCATGTTACAATCATTATATGGCTTGAGTTAAGATAGCCTATCCTCTAATAAATGAAAGAGTTTATTATCATACAGATTAAAAGCATGAATGGTCTTTCTCTCTCTCTCTGTTTATGGGTGTGTAACGTGCGTGCATGCATGTGGGGAAGGGGTGCGATTTTCGAATAATAATCGAATAATTCCCAGCGATTTTCGAATATTACTTTTGCTTGAAATGCCCATCCCTAGTTCATTCAGAACCGGTTTAACATTATCAGATGTAATCACTATAAAAATAAGGAATTTCTCTTTTTATTTGGCTTTTAATTTATTGATAAGCATTTGGCTCTAAGATGATTTGCCATCTCTGCAGCTTTTAATAATGTTATTGTGAAATTTAACAATTTGCTTAAAGGGAAAGTCATATAAAGATAATTTGGAATCTTACAATTCACTCCATTCCACGTAAGAATCAAGTCTATGGGACGTTGAACACAGAAATCTCCAGTATTGTTCATCAGACTTGGCAATAGTAACCAGGGGCAGAGCTTAGTGAAGGATCAGTTATATCTTTTATTTTTCAGAGTGTAGCAGCAATGACTGAAGGTTTATTTTCACATCGTGCTGCTGAGCGCAGTTGGATTTCGAGGTGATTGGTTTCTAGAAAGCCTTCAATCAACGGGTCTGTTTGCTGGTCTGTACACACGTCCTGTCAGGAAATAGAGTGACTTTCTCCTCACGCTCAAGACGCGGGCGGCACGCATACACATCTGAAACCACAGTCACATTTTCCTGCAGAACCCTTACATGATGTGATGTAACAGCTCATGTTTTAGTTACATATGATATTTATTCATAAAGAGCATGACGTGCTCATGGTCCATACAGAATATCTGTTGTTTGATTGAAAATTATATTTTTTTGTCAGTCAAGATATGGTATGATGTGTTGTGATGTGTGTTTTATTAATTTCTTTGTCTACAGTATGAACAACGTTTTTTTGTCATTATTTTTTATAATTTGGTCATTTTTATTTTGGGCATATTCATTAGCTATGAAATTCTGTGTTTTCTATTTTTATTTTTCTGGCTTACATTTTAATGGTTTAATTACATTTTAATAATCAAATTATGTCTAATCAATTAAATTCATAAAACTTTAACAATATAATATTTAATTAAAAATTTAAAAATGAATTCTCTGGCTGTTTTAATTTTTCTGGATTTTGTGTTAAATTAATGTCATGACTTAATGCAAATTTATCAAAAACAAATGAATTAATGTATAAAACTACAACAGTTTAATTAATCTTTTAAAATGTAAGCAGATGAAATGTAAAAATTATTTTTTGGCAAACATATTGACAACATATGATATTTGGCAAACATATGATATTGTGGGAAATAGAACTATTTACATATGTATGCCTATGAATATGAATTAAATTGTCAGATATTCCTTGCAGTTGCTTTGTAGTTCACATGTTAGAAAATGTGCCAAAATAACTATTCAAGGTGGACATTTTCATCTAGATAATGGAAGTTTTGCTTGTTGTAAGTCGCTAAAATGTTAGAACAACATTTAGCATGTTTTTTCCACGTTTATGATTGAGAATGCTGAATTAATGCTGATTTTTTTTAATCTACTTTTAAGATGTTAACTTTGTATGTAAGTGCAGCCAGTTGAAATCAGTTCAGTCAGCTTCCAAACGATGAATTGCACTGTTTGTTGTTATTGTTGCCTTTTACTGTTGTTTTTACCGTTGTCTACTGGAGAATCAAGTTGTAAAACTTGATCGCTTGGGTCTTATGTTGTGTTTCCTTTGTAAAGGAGCTTCCAAACAATGGTCAGGCCATCTCGCAATGTCATGTCTTCGACACTTGAGATGAGACGGCCAGCATCCTCATGCTCTTCAGCAGATTGTCTGGAGAACTCGAGATGTTCTTGTCTTCTCCATTGTTCTAGCACACATTACCTACTCATCCATTCAAACCTCCTAACACCATCGTGAATCTAATTACTGTAGAGTCGCATCAAAACACAGACCATGACAGAGTCCCATCTACTTCTCAACTACACTTAATTGTGTTTTAATTTTACAACGACTTGTCATTTTTTTTTTAAATTTTCAGAGTAGTTAAATATCAGTCTGATTTATATATTGGTCTATCGATGAATGCCAGTGATCTCAAAATGGCCAAATATTGATAGATAGACCAATATACAGAAACTGGCAGATATGTAGATTGATATAGGGTAAACGTACCTATTAAGCTCACCAAAATCTACATTGAGACATTTTTAGTCCACGATATTGGTTTCAGTACAAAAAGTTGTGTTAAAATAAAATATTAATCTCTCACACAAAAATCTTTAATTTTATTTTAAATGACAAAAGCATTTCAATTAAGATATACATCGTTAAATTCAAAAAGTCTGGCTGTGCTTAATGGGTACATTTTTGTACCCTTTAAGCACACCCCTGTTCCCATTAAGCTCACATCATGTTTTATTAAAAATTCTTGTTTATTTTAAACAACCTTTTTAAAAAATAATTGAAAAATATTTTTTTTGAAGGTACAAAGTCAATCACAAAAAAAAAAAAAACAGAACACTAAAATCAAGCAACAAGGCGTTCAATTCAATCAGTTATATATTCATAATGAAGGGTCATTTAAGCACATTGCAACATCTAGACTAGTCCACGTTCAGCTAAGTAACACATTCAAAAACAAATAAAACAAACCAATAAAACATTTAATTCATGGGGATGAACACAGAAACTAGCCTCATTATGAAGCCTCTTTTTAAATGAATGTCAAGTTATACACTACACGATTTTATCCCCCGATTTTCCACCGATTTACAGTCTGGAGAAGTTGATCCTAGTTGCCAAAGGTCAGAGCCAGTCTGAAGATTTGAGTTGACAGAATCCATTGAAAATCGGTTAATTTAACTTAAAGTGACAACCATCAGTTTATATGTAAAGTCTGTTTATGAAGTATTTACATAGACGTTCAGTGTGGAAGAGCTTAAAGAGAGCACACTGAGCTTAATTGGAGCAGCAACAGTTTTTAATAAATGTCATGTAATATTTATTAAAATGACAGGATTTTGCTAAATAAATAGTCTAGGTCATGTGTTAAGTTCACACATATTTTAATATGAACAACAATTATTAACATCATCTATGAAATTCTACTTTTTCTTATTGATATCACACTGAAGCTGTGTTATTTTCATAGTAGTGTACCCTTTAAGCTCACCTTACAATAATATGAAATCTTGAAAAATTACAGCAGTGTAAAACCACAGACCAGCAATAAACTGTCAATTTATAATACTATGGATATAAAAGTACAAGCCAGTAATGCCTGTTAAGTAATATATTAGCGTAGCACACAATCTTATACAGCTAGTCAGATAACTGTGTTCTGTAGCATCTGCGCTATGTTGCTAAAACTGTCTTTTGGATCTAACTGTAATTATTTCCCACATCCAAGTTCTAGGTATAATATGCAGAAGTCTGAACATTAATCTCTTAATTTTACAGCAAGTAATGAAACTTATCCAAAGTAAAGGCTTAAACATCTAAAAAAAAAAATGCACATTTAAAGGGCTCCTCTTTTGGTGAAAGTTTTTAGACCGCTTTCAAAATGGTCGCCAGACGGTGTGAACACATGGAGACCCATATCTCAGTGTGCAATGATCTGATTGACTTGAAATTAGGTATATAGTAACAAACATATCAATTGGTTAAGACATCAAGTAGGATAATAAATAATTTTTTATTTTTATAATCTGAGCTCAAAAATGGAAGTGTGCTTAATGGGTACGTGAGCTTAATAGTTACGTTTACCCTATGTGTAGTCATTATCCAGATTCTGGGAACCTGTCATGGTTTTTATTTGATTGCATCTTAAAAACTTAATTAAATAGTTAGTGTTTTATGCCTTTATTTGATTATAACCAATAATACATTTGTATTATGTCATAAATCCTGGAAAAAAATCAAATAATGAAAAAATAAAAACATTTATTTGGGCCTAATTATTATGAAACTCACTTTTTTTCTGTTTTTATGTTTATGCATATTTTTATGTGGATATTGAATAAAATAATACAATAAATGGGCATTTAATAAAATGACATTATATGTTAGCAGGTCATGTTTGCTTCTTGGTCAGGATGGATCCAATGACACATGAAAACGAGGCTGTGTGGGATAGACATACGGACCCTGCACAGTGGATTTACAGATTTACAGAAAGATGTATTTACACTATTTTTCTTGCTGAACAATTCCAAGTGTACGGACTGTAATAATCCCTCATTTGATAAGACGTCATCATCCACAACTAAAGTCCATATGATCATTTTTTGGCTGTGAAATACTGTCCAACTTAACAGACATCACAGTGCTGTATTTGACTGTTGTGCAATCAACAATCTGCTGTTTTTGATTAACACAGCATATGATCAGACTATATGGACGGGCAAAGCAAACAAGATTATGAGCTTTTAATTTCACAAATATTTATTGGATTTCTTACTGTTGACATTTAAATCAGTGACGTGGGATTTGGTTCTTTTAATACAGGTCAATGCTTAATGAAATATTCTGGGTTATTTTCAGCATAAAACCGGTTAACCACTTCTGTGGTGTTTCGTCGATATACCACTGACAATTTTGAAAATTAGAGGTTTTGAAAGTGTGGAAGTTGCACTACGAATATTGTAGGAAACATAATTCCATTTTTGCTTGATATAGATTAATATAACAGCCAATCACACAGCTCACTTCACCAGCATTTCACCATTTAATTTGAGAAAAGGTCTTTATGGCAAACCGCCAACATAAAAGTTCAGTTTAACTTGAAGAAATTATGACAAATATATTACTATTATATTCTAAAGTGTACTTCTCAAAGTGCTGATGATAATAATAGTAATATTATTTTTTAAGAAATATCATACAACCAAGATATTTTTTCATTCTTTTTTTGATTTATAGTTCTGTTGGGCTACATCTTATTTGACAAAATAAATAAATAAAAATAAAAATGCAGTGTTTGTAAATTAATTGTGTATTTTCATTGGATTACATTTTCAAATATTATTCAAATTGTTCTTTTATTAATTCATTTAATTTTTTGATGATAAATTTGCACTAAAGCACAAAACAAAATCCATAAATAACAAAATGGAAAACATACTTTAAGGAAAAATAAAATGATTTCATGTGGCCCTACATTTTGCGAACAAACAACGTGGAAAGCATTTCCTTAATGGTAAATGAATATCATATGATATAAAAATCATGATAATATTTTTGTCCATATCGCCCAGCTTTACTTTAAGTGAATTTAGCAGACACTTTGTTGCATTTGCATGTTGACTTTATTGATCAATTTTAATGTGCAAATCTCTGAAACGTCCTGACAGTGAATCTGTCACCATCACATAGCCAACATAATGAAGGGTTGTGTGAAAAACTAGTTTGGTCGCTTTGGTGAACACATGGCTGCTTTCTCAACCCTTGGCAGATTTTGGCAGCGTTTGATTGTAATTTGGGGAACGGTGGTGCATTGCCTGGTCCTGTCTTTTTGAGCTTGCCGAGTACAAAAGTGGATGCAAAACTCATATTGTTCTCTGTTGCATTAAATTTGCGTGCTTTTGTGTGAGTGTAGGATTATGCTGGATTCATGTGAAGTGAAACCAACCTCCCGAATACAGGAACAATAAACCTACTTTGACAGCAGCGTGTTGCTGGTGCACAACATGTGTTTGTGTGCCAAAAGTGGGCGGAGGTTTCCATTTGCACAACATGTGCTCGACTGGAACGTGAGACGGCCTGCACTGTTGTCAGGCTCTTTTTACAAGTGTAGTTTTGTTGAGACGGTTAATGGTCATGTGCTGGTTTTGCAGGAGCTGCAGTAACTTGTGCCTCATGATATGAGTTGCTGTACAAGAGCCTGTTAATCTTATCTGCAGTTCACAAAATGTTAGCATGAATTTAATTCTTGATCATTCTGGTGTCAAAATGGCCAATTTAAATGTCAAATGTTTTTTGACATTACAATAACGTTAATACAGAAAGTTTAAACCATCTTTATTATACTATATTCCACATTTAGTACAGTTATCATAATGACTTTAGTTGTTGGCTGCGTCAAAGCATTTATTTATTTGTATATTTATTTCTATACTTTATTGCTTGAAATTAATTTCTCATATAAATTCCAAATATTTTTTAATACATAAAACGGAAGTAGTAGTAGTAGCAGTAGTAGTAGTAATAATTTATAAATATTGTTTACATTCATTCTCAAAAAATATTTACATGCTTTATTTCTTGAAATTAACTTTGTAATCATGTATAAATAGCAGATGATTTTTAAAAACAAAAAATTAATAATAGTAATTTATTATAATGTTTACAATCATTCTCAAAAAATATTTATGTGCTGTATTTCTTGAAATTAACTTTGTAATCATATATAAATAGCAGATGATTTTTAAAAACAAAAAATTAATAATAATAATAAATAATAATAATAATATTAATGTTTATTAATTCTCAACAACAATATTTTACAATAATATTAATTAATAAACTGTCTGATGATGATAAAAATAATATATAATAAACGGATGCTTTTTTAAAAAGGCATTATTTATTTATTTATTTATTTATTTAAATTGATGCTTTTATTTAAAAAAAATTCATTTATGCATTTATTTACAATAAAATTTGTCTTATTCTTGTTTTTATTTATAATATTATTGTTATTTATTATTGTTGTGTTTTAGTTTTTCTACAAATTCATATTTGGCATTTTTATATGACTAGTTAATTTCAAACAATATAGCATGGCTTATGATGATAAATTTTTAAGGTTAAAAATTTTTAAGCTCATCGGAAAAATTAAATATGATACTGATGTGTGATTAAGTCATTGCATTTTGATTGTTAAAACTACATGGATCAACACTGACTATATTGTAGTATTTATAATCAGGCACTGAATGGAAAACCTCGAAGGTTCAAGCGTGCTAGAATTTGAACAGGTTTTGGCAGGATATCAGAGCTGGGCGATATTCATTTGCTCTCTCTGGCAAGGAAATGAATGCGATTGGATGTGTGGATGAAAGAGATTGAGGAGGCAGATGTGGATATCTAACGTCTTTACCCATGATCCTGTTCTTAGTGTGGCAGCAATATGGGATTACTGTGTTTTAACTGAGGCTCAAAGGAAAGAGGAATAAAAGATTTGTTGCTTTTGACTGACGGATTTAAGTCACATTTCAGCCCCTGTGAACAGACTTGAAATTGAAAGACCTGAATAGTCAATAGAGCGGAAGAAACAGCCGACCTCAAGACAGTGCTGGCTTAAACCCAGAGGCCTGTGCGGTCAGGAACACTGTCTGTTTTGCTCATATTTAATAATGGGATTGTTTGCGTTGATGGTTTGTCTTTCTTTGATGTGGTGGTTTTATTAGTTTGTTTGTTTTTTTTTTTTACTTATTTCTTTATTTTTTTAATTTGTAAAGAAATGGGTAGAACTTAGTTTCTCTCATCAAAACACCATTTTCATTTGTGTAAAATTCTCCTTATTTCACCAGTTTACAAAATACAACTGTTAATAAAAATTATTTTCTTTAGCAGTGTCAGTACAGTCATATATTGATACGTCACATTATGTTATATTGATATATTCTATTTCTCACTATATTGCATCAGTATTTATTTATAAATATTATTATTTATATTTTATTTATTTTATTTTTAGATTAGATACCAGGTTGGACAGAAAAGAAAAAGTGATTTTGCTGCAGTTTTTTTAAATATTATTATTATTATTATTATTATTATTATTATTATTATTATTATTATTTTATTTTATTTTTTTGATTCAGTATCCAGCTAATATTTGCTAACATTGTCCAAAAAAAAAGAAAAAAGAAAAAAAAGATATTTTGAAAACATCTTTTTTTATTATTATAATTATTTTTTATTATATAAAAGTCCTATTTTATTTATTTATAAATTCTATATTTATTTACATTAAATGTAGTAGTATTATTATTATTATTATTATTATTATTATTATAGTATTAATAATAACAGTATTTTTCTAAATAAGTATCATTTAGATTTTATAGATAATTATAATTTAGTTATTTGGCCTTTATATATGACTACAAAGTTAATTAAAAGCAAGAAATCATGTATGCATATAAATAACCATGTTTATATGGAGGTTTTTGTTTGGACGTCGCAAACTAGACATCTAGGCAGATTTTTGTCTTTTAGCAGCTGAACTCTTCATTGACCTGTTTATTCTTTAGTGTTTAGAAGCTGTTTAGGCATTGTTTGACCCTTTGACCTTTCTGACCCTGTCTAGACGTCTCCTGACAGCAGATGTCAGGGGTTGTGAATCCGGTAATGATGCTCGCTCTCATTGTGTGTGAATAATGCTTGTGCTCTGTTGTTCACGTTGTCTTTTCAGTCTTGCATTGGAAGTGGTTTCAAATGCATTTTCTAATTAAAACGTTCTGCAATTAAGCTATCATTGGATTCTCGTTGGTGTTGTTGTATTCTCAGTGGTCCGAGTAAACGCTGCAATCCGGGTCATTCCCATGAGGCTGGTTAATGCGGGATATCATCTCAGGACAAGTCTATTATAGCGTCTGTGACTCACCCAAACTTCACCCTTGCATCAGGCTGAGTCATTGGGTCGGACCGCTCCAGTTTTTAAGCCTGTGGATTTCAGACTGTTATTCTCATATTTAGAAGTCTTCTCTGTATATTCAATATTTATGTGTTTACTCTGAAATTATTTATTTATAGTTTTTTTTTTTTTTTTTTTTTTCCAGTGAGAAGAGCGATCATTTTGACCAAACAACCATTGTTGCCAATATATTCACAATTCAAATTCAATAATTAAAATGCCATAAAATTATAGTTATAAAAGCATGTTTTCTGATATTTTTGACACAAGGAAATATAATTATAAAATGTGGAAATACTAATTTAAACAAGAACATTTACCTGTATTTCTTTTACTAGATTAACATTTTAATTTAAAGAAAATTGTGTGATTGTTTTTGAATCAAATTTATCAATCTATTCATGAGACTTTAGGAAGCTTAATGGTGAAAGGAGAAAAAAAAAATATATGAAAACTGTAAAAAAAAAAAAAAAAAAAATATATATATATATATATATGAAAACTGAAGCCCTGTTGTTTTCCACCAAAATAAAAGCTTTGAGTTTAACGTTTGAGAATAATTTAAGACAGCTATTAGTAATAATAGTGTAATTTTACAGTTGCACTGTAATAACCAGCGTTATTTTAGTGTTATTTTTAGTATTATAGTTTTAATTAATATTTTCAATGAGCTTTTATTTATATATTTCCAGTTTCCATTTTTTTTATTTTAATTTTATTTACATTTTTAGTCATTTTATTTTTGTGCTGAAATAAAACTAACTCACACAACTATTAATATTTTGAAAAAATAATTTCAAAATATTAATAGTTGTGTGTTAGTTTTATTTCAGTTTTAGTTTTTATTTTCAGGTAGTACTTTTTATGCAACTTAAACTTAAATTTCTGTTAGTTGCCAAGGCTATATATATATATATATATATATATATATATATATATATATATATATATATATATATATATATATATATATATATATATATATATATAATATATAATATATAATATATAATTTTTTATTTTAGTTTAATTTTTTAATCTAATATTTCTATTTCTTTTCAGCCTTTTTAAAAATGAATGAAAACACTTTTTATAGTTTTAGTTAACGATAATAACCTTGGTAATAATATATTAATATCACTATTATTAATGTTATATGATTTTTCTTATATTAAATTTTTAATATTGCAATAGTAATGTTTATTTTGTTTATTTTTTTTATTTAGTTGTAATAATATCATAATAAAAATAACCATATTATTATTATTATTATTATTATTATTATTATTATTATTATTATTACCAAATAACCATATTATTATCATAAAAAATAATCATATTATTTATTTTATTTATTATTGTTTATTATTATTATTATTATTTTTGATGCATAATCACAAAATATTTGGCCAGTTTTCAGCCTTAAAACCCTGCAACATGGACATTTCTTGTTTATTTTTTACAATAAGAATTGTGTTTTTTTTTTAGATTTTTTTTTTTGTAATTTTTTTGATCAGCCCTATATTGCACTCACCAAGAACATTTTATGAATCTGTCTCAAAATCATATCATATAATTTTTGAATCATTATAAACTGTTAGAGGAGTCATTAAGGAGAATTCTGATTCTCTTCCCTAATGCCGCTCGCTGTCTCTGTTTCTGTCTGTCTGATCCTCTCTGTACAGTTTGACGTGTAATCAGCCTGTGCGCTAGTAGGAAGCTGATTATAACCACAAAACCACAGCAAGACCAACACTCATCTACTGGCCTGCGCCCTAATCCCTCTCTCCCTCTCTCTCTCTCTCTGTTTCCGTCTCTCGCTCTTTTTCTCCCATCATTCCAGTTCCCCCCCCCCCCCCCCCCCGTGGCTGTATAATCTGCAGTAAAAGGTGCATTGTTCTGTGTGGCGTGGGTATCTGTGGTCATTAACCTACATACTCAGCAGCAGGCCGTCGGCTTCTTAAAGCTTTCTCAGATGCCCTCCGATCAGGAAGTTCAGCGCTTGCTTCTCTGTCTGTTAACCCTTTCCTTCCCCTTTGCACAGTGTTTTGGCAAAGACTCGCTGTCAGTTATAAACACTAGGGAAATCTTTAGTGCAATTTTATGTTGTTTTTCCGCCTCATTTGTGACTACGGCTGTACCAATATAGTCATACTATTTGCAGTACTATTTTCTCCATTTTCTCGTAGCATTTGATTGGATGCACACCCTTTGATGTCAACAAAAGATATGGGAAGCATTTTCTCCTCTCTTTTAAAGGTTGATAAGCCTGTTTATTTTGCTATTTGAACTATGCATAATTAGGCCATACTGTTTCCTTTTTTTTTGCATTTAGTTTTTTTTTTTTTGTTTTGTTGCTGTCTGCCAAAAAAAAAAAAGAAAAAAAAAGTTGTTTTTTAAATTGGTGCATTCTTATTTTTTTTTTTTTTTTTTTAACTTCAATTAATGATGAAACAGGTGATTGTTGTAGAAAAAGTAAAGCAAACTGCAAAAATGAAGATTGAACTCTTTCATAACCTCATGAGCTGTCTATGTAACATTCTAAGGCAACATACTTCGGATATGATTCGTTTTGGCCAATTATAATGCAACAACCTCATGTATCTTTTGCAAATAAAGCAATCTCATAATACTGTGATTGAATACTGTAGAAAAACATCTATCCAAGATCGTGGAAATGTTGATTTTATAAATAATTCACTCATTATTATTGTTAAATAATTGTTAAAAGTAATAAAAAAAAAAATTGTTTTACTCAGTATTTGCATGTTTTGTGTTTTCAGTCGGGAGTATTGCAACATTAGCTTTGCAACATACTGCCTCCAAACTCCACTGGAATCAGCTGTTACTCTATATACGATTTAGCGCTATTTTGTGATGCATAAGCTGCCAATGAAATCGCATGTTGTCTAGTAGGTACTAAATTTGGTTCTAAACTTTTGTACCAGCGTCAGTTGTGTCACTTCACTGTCATTTGTAGAACAGTAAAGTGTTCATCAAAAGTGCTCTTCAGAATCAGTGTTAATTTCTTTGAATAATTTTTGTCAGCAATGTTTTTTCACAGACGAAAACGGGGCGATAATGTGTGATGTAGGCAGGCCATCCAAATACTTTTCGCCTAAACCTTAAAAAATGTTTTTCAAAATTGTAAATGAAGTATGTTTTACAAGAAAATACTGTTTCAGTCTTTCTACTTAAATTTCATGGGTAATTGAACGCGTTACTTGCCGATTTTTTTTTTATTTATTTATTTATTTATTATTTTTTATTTTTTTGCAATTATTTCTAAAATTTACAAGCAATTACTGAGTGAAAATAGTTTTTACACAAGGTTTTTTCAGTGTACTCATTCTCACATACAGTTTTTCGCCAACTACTGTATATAGTAGGCAAGTATGCATATTCTGACACAGGGATGCATTCTAAATCAGTCACTTACATTATCCTGCCTATGTAGATAGTAAACAACAAGACTGCTCACTAGGTTTTGAAACATAGCCTTTCCTAAAAAACATCCATGTAATTGTTCATGCATGTGTCTTAGATCTTTTGTCCGCTGACTCGAGTATACTTGTGGTCTATAATTTTGACGTGTTGTAAAATAAAAACATTTCCACATTTCTCCTTTTTGTTTATGACACAGAACATATTTTGACTGCGGTGTTCCTCGGGAATACAGATGTTGGCCGTGACTCATGTCACTCTTGAGGTTGTGTCACTGCTGTTGTTGTGTTGATCAGGGATTACTAACCTCACTTGAGCAGAGCTCTTGTTGTTGTAGTGTTTATATTGTTTGTTTTGTTTTTTTTTTTTTTTTTATATTGAGTGTTGTATGATTTCAGCAGACGGTTGGGGGAGGGGAGCACATTTACTGGGCCATTGACAGCGGGACGTTCAGATGTTGTTATAGCAGTCAGGCCTGAGACGCAAGCTGTGAGCGGCCTATTGTTTTTATGAGAGCATGTGAGGGGTATGTGTGTGCGTTTGTGACTCTTGCTTTCCCTAAAGACTCTTCTGATCTCCTGGAAGCACATTTTTCATTTTGTGAATATTTGGTGTAATATTCTGCGTGTGATTATGCACTTGTGCACTGTTATGAAGGAGAGGATGTGTTTGTGTGAGGCGGGTTCATGTTTGAGCATGAGTGTTAATGCGTGTGTTGGTAAATGCCCAAATGGAAAATGCTTTACCGTAATTGGAAGCTTGGCTTTGTCATGTGACCTAGAGCAGTAGCCAATCACAGCCCGACTTCACATTCAAAACAGCACCAGAGCTGAAGTTACATTAGACAATACTTTGTACAAGGGCAATACTTGAGCAATACTTTATAATAATAATTTTATCAATTTACTAATCTAATAATAGATTTTTTTTTTTTTTAACATTTCAGGTCGTTTAAATTAACATTAGTTAAAATTTGACAAATTAACAGAACAGCAGGAGAATTGGACCTCATTGAAAACTGTTACCGTGTTATAATACTTATCTGTGTGCAATTATACTATTTAACTCTGATTTTTGTCATTTAACATTTTGCTAGGGAAACTGAATATTAAAAATTAAAAATTGTGACTTGATTTTAGAGATTGGGAATGGATTGGTTGTGATATGAATACAAGTTAAATAAGTTTAATTGTCTATTGGGTATTATTAATTATAATGCAACAGCAGTGGAAAATTAAAGTTATTTAAGAGGTAAAGCCATTTCATTTTGATTTAAAATTACAAATTTTGTTTTTGTGTATATAATATGTGCATTAGGCCTATATATTCATTTGTCAAGTAAAATGTTAACACCAACCCTGAATGTGTGAGTATGTATATTATATGAGCATATTAGAGTTTCATATGTGTCCTTGTCATTGTGAAATTGAAACGGAGAACACGTTGTCATTGAAATAAATTTTTTTTTAAAAATTCCCATCGCTAGATGACAAACCCCTCGATATGTTACGGAAGTGTGACTGGGTCTGCGTCTCAGTTTGACCCACACGCTGCTCATTCATTACTACTCCTCATCAAAATACAGGTTTTCTAGCGTCCACATGTGCGCTGCGAGCGTGTGCTGTGTGTAGAAACTATTCTTAGCGTGGCCGTCCTCCTCTGCAGTCACTAGATCAGGTTACCATGTTCCATGCAGCCCTACCACATGCCGTCCAACGTGTGTGTGTGAGTTCACTTAGATACACATCGGGGACAAATTTGTCTTCAGATGTGAGCTAAATCTGACAAACCTCCCTTTTGGACATATTTGGGAATGAACTTGTTAGGTAAAACTGCTCATAAGTAAAGTAAACTGCTTATTTTTACATTTTCTTATAGGAGTGTAGTATGGGTTTGGTTTAGTCTATAGTAATTGCTATTAGGCTTAAATAATAAAGTATTGTGTATCCTGATAAATAGCGAAGAAATGTGTGTGTATAGTTTTACTATGTTTTGAAACGTAGTTTTACTATAGTACTACTTGATGTAGACATGAAGAAATCAGTGGTGAGCGGTGACTTTTTTTATCTGAGTGCTAAGATTATTTATTTATTTTTATTCCCAGTGAATAGGAGTTAGAATTCCCACCTGGGTGACACTACTCCAATAAAAGACCATGCAAATTACCAAAAATAATATTATCTTTAAAATATTGCCAAGTAACATTGCAAACAACAATAAAATCAGAGGATGACTTTAACTGTAAGCGACATAAGCATATGGAAAACCAAGGTAGCCTAAAAATAAAATCTCCAGAATGTTCAAAATGTTCTGAGGATTTTACTAAAATAAATAAATAAATAAAAAATAAAAAAATAATATATATATATATATATATATATATATATATATATATATATATATATATATATATATAGTATATAATATATATATATATATATATATTTATTTATTTTTTTATTTATTTTTTTATGTATTTTTTTTTTTTTTACCACTTAGGCATGTTGACAATAACCGTATATCCTCAACGTTGTCTATGACCAAAAAAAGTAAGATATGTTTCAGTGGACTTTACAAATTTGCTTTGCTTGAAAAAGCATGAAAATATACAATTACTTTGTTTTTTGTGTTGAGTTAGTTTTGCATCAAACACAATGTAATTTTCGGCAGTCGACATCTGACAGCAACAGCGCTTTTTTTCCTCTTGGGCGAGCGCTTCATGGACAGCTTACCTTGCGCATGAAATCAGCCGCATGCCAGCAAACCACTGAGAATGCGCAACAATCCTGACGAGTCATGCCAACAGAGCGGAGGCACTGAAGCTGCAGAGAATCCACTTACCCGGAAGCTTCCGTAACTGACATAGATTTACAGAAAATTACCTTTGTTTTACAAATAAATAATTTTACGTACTTATTCCCAACACTTCATTAAGGTTTAAATTACATCTTAAATGACAAAGGGATCAACTTACAGTCAAGTTTATATTAATTAGTCCATGAACTCATTCTCTCAGACGGCCTGGGTATGCGGAGCATTCGCAGCTTATATGGACGGAGGCGCCACTAGTAGAAATGTAGACATTTTGCTGTATTTACACCACTGTAGATAAATTACATTTTATTGTACTCTACTCTGCTGCTTTACGTTATTGGGATGAAGAAAGGACTTGTTTGTTGTGGTGTTTGTCATGTTGTGTTAGTTTAAGTTGGTAAAATTGATAAAATTACTTTATGGTATTTTTACTATTAATCGAAGTTAGATTGCTAGTGTTTGGTCAAAGTTGTTTTTCTGGTCATAATTTTGACCAATTTTTATTATTGTGACTCAAAATCTATTAAAAATATATGCAAAATAGTCGTAACTGACAAGAGGTCAAATCGACAAAGTCACAATTTTGACTCCGTTTGTAACTTAGTATGTCATAATTTTGACTTGATTTATGATTTTATGATTTGTATGTATTTCTGTTAATGCTAAGTTGATTTTTGTGGACTAAGAATTTATTAATGTACATATATAATAATTCTGAATTTATTTGTAAAAAGTCAAAATTATGATAGTCGATTTTTGTCATAATTTCACCTCATAATTATGGCTTAGTCATTGATTTACAAGTCAACAGATCTGTATATATTGTTTCCACTGAAGAAAATTGCATAGAAACAATTTCACTTAACAATTGATAATGCATTTCACAATTAATTACAAAGAAATGACAAATCACACAATTAAATGCAGTAGTATTTTCTTGTAAAGCATACTCCAATAATATTTGTTTTATTTACTATCTTTGTTTTATTTACAAAAAATATTTTTAAAATACACCATATTTTAATTGAATCCATTAGTTCTAATATTCATTTTAATTTTAATTAAAAATGTTAGTTTATAAGTTTTACTTTTAACTCAAGTATAACAATGTGAAGATGTCCTGAGAATTTCTCATTAATTTGTACTAATTATCTGATCTTTTTTAAAGTACCAGATATAATGACAAAATAATTAAATGAAATGAATACTTTTATTTATACAATATTTAATTAACTGAATTTACTGAAATAGTCAGTGCAATAGTCAGTGGTTATTTAATTTTTTGTTTTATTCAGAGAAAGTATATATTTTTTTTGTATTTAAAATGGCTCATCTTAATCTTTTCTTTATTGTATAAGTTTTGTTTTGCACTCTTTTACACTACAGATATTCAGAAGAGCTTGAGGTATAATGACCGTCTTGCTATTACATAAAGCTTTAGTGTCTCTGCTGATTCATTGCTCCTGATTTTTATTTGTAGCAGCTATCAGTGACTCACGCACAGGACTTCTAAGAGCGCGTCGTCTCAAAAACATTAGAGCCGTGCCATTTTAGAGGGCTGCAGCAAAGGCCTACCACTTTCTCTCCCTCTGTACGGTTATGCAGAGACCTGCGGTGTGTGTTTAGTATGAGTAGTGTGGAGCATATTCGAAGGACTTAGCACAATGCAGCTCAGTCTGATGACGACATGCTGTTGCACCTTTTTTCACACTATAACACTTTCCATCACTCCGAAAGCATCACCAAGCAGATGTTTAGCACACGAAAGTGCCATCTGCACCCTGTCATGACACTTCCTCTGTGAAATACTGAGCATATCGAGCAGTAATGTATGTTGTATGGTTCTGACCTATGTGCTGTCCATTTGTTTTCCTTCAGTAACGCCTGAATAAATCTAAAGCATTCTGGGAAGGTCGTCTCTGGGTCTGCCCTTCCAGAAGTGAATGTTAGTGCTAACAGCAATCATGTTGTATATTACAGTATTTATAGACTGACAAAAGCCAGCCCTTCGTAAGTAAACAGAGGCGGCATTACGGAGATTTGCGTGCGCTATGATTGCTTTCACTGTGGTCCTCTGTTCTGTATTATGTGTAAACCGTGTGCTTACTGTATCAGACAATAGCTTAAAAATCTATTATGTCCTGTCACAGTAAATGGAAAATTCTGTCTAACACACACCAGCATTTCATTTGTAGAGCAGTTGTGCAAACTGTGGCTTTACACATACAAAAATACTGCAGTGGTATTACTACGGTACAGGGATTGTATACCATGCTACTTTGAAACAGGCCTATACCATGGCACTGAATGTTTGCTATATTTATATACGTTGATAAAAAGTAATGGGAAATTGGGAAACGTCAGGGTTCGTACGGGTGCTTGAATTCCTTGAAAATGCTTGAATTTTAATGTAGTGTTTTCAAGGTTTGAAAAGTGCTCAGATTTTGGTTAAAGTGCTTGAAAATGCTTGAAAATACAGTTGCATTAGTTTCATAATTCACTTTCTTGATGAATAGTTAATTTTCACATAAAATAAGCCTAACAGCTTCACTCGAGTTGCGCGTATGGCTGTAGCGTAATCTGCCGGACTTTATTGACGCGCGCCCTCTGATGGAACAGAGCTGGAGGTAAAAAAACGTGCCATTAGATTGCCGCTTCAGCCAGCGTTGGCGTGAAAACGACAAATACAAATTATGGTTAAAACAAGAACTAAATACTTGAGTAGCCTCCTGTATGTTTTTTCATGGAAGATTCTGCACTTTCGAGCCATATAAAAGGTAAACAAAAATGCCCGTTCTGTTAAAATAATTTTTTTAAGACCGTCATGATTAAAGTGAAATGTGAAAATGAATGAAAAGTGTTTATTGTGGCATACGTTTAGATCTGCTCACAATGCATCAAAGATTTCTTTGTGTGCATTTTTTCCCCAGCGTTATAACAAATCACACACGTTTGTGTTGAGCGTGTGTATGCAATGGCCATTCAGAGGCATTTAGATTAGTCATCACAGGAAAAATCCTCCTGCCCTCAGAAAAGTTTTGATGGCATTTTCATTTCATCTCGCCTTTGTATAATGTCTGATAATGTAGCGTTAATGAGGGCAGTTCTGCTTTATGTACAGTCATTGCCGGGAAACCGTTTTATTTGTGCTATTCCAAAAGCGCCACCTGCTGGCAATTTGTTGTTTTTGTTCAGAACAAATAAAAGGTGCCTTCAAATATCTAAACGATTAACAAAGCAAGATGTGTGTGTTTGTGTGTGTGTGTGTGTGTGTGTGTGTGTTTTAAATTTAAAGATAATATTAAATTAAGATTATAATTTGTATTTTTGACTAATCCCTTTTCTTAAAATAGTTTAAAGGCTGAAATATGAGGTTTATCACTATATAAAACTTTTTGTATTTGTGAAAAACCTGTTTTTGAACTACAAATCATGTTTTTTTATGGTACCAGTCATTAATATGTTACCATAGACATTGCCCTACCCCACTCATACAGTATTCATTTTATTTGTGCAGATCTTAAAAGCCTTACATTTTATTTTAAAAATCCTGCAGATACCCTGTAAATTCTTTCTTTTTTAAAATTTTGAAATTTATATTCTGTATGTTGGCTATTTATATTAGTCAATGCAATTCAGACAGGTGGTTTTTAATAGCACAATAACATCTGATTTAAAGTGAAGAACGTATGTAAACGTGTATTTTATCACAGTTGTAAAGTGCTAGAAAAGCTTGAAAATCCACCTTGAAAGTGCTTGAAAAGTGCTTGAATTTTACTTTGGAAAAGGTGTAAGAACCCTGAAATGTTGAAAAACTGGAAAATCCACAGTATTGTGTGGAGTAGATTATGTAAATATTTATAAAAGTACAAATATTTATGGTCGTGCAAAGTAAAATATTATGACAATAAAAAAAAAAAAAAAAGCATGACAATGCAAAAAAAAAGAAAAGAATTTATGCTATTTTTTTTGTTATTAGTTAAAATTAAATGACTAGTTTTTGGTCTCTGAGAAAGTATAAAAAATATAAATAAATTCTGACATTAAAACTAAATTGACAATTTTATTTTTACTTATAATTTTGACGTCATAATTGTTACTTTTGATGATTCATGATTTTATTATTTGTATGCATTTCTATTTTTAATATATTGTCATATAACAAAGGTCAAAATTATGACTTGTCATTTTTACTCTATAATTTTGACTTTATAATTTTGACTTGTCAGAATTCTGACTTAATGTATTAAAAGTACATACAAATAAAGTCATGATTATGACAACAAGTCAAAATTCTGACTTAAGCACATCTTTTGTCATAATTTTGACTGTCATAATTATGACGTAGTATGTCATAGTTGTGTCTCACAGTATTGTATTTTCTCAGTTTTGGATCTGAAAGGTATTGCTTTGTCATCTTTAAAATGTCAAATACAGCAAGAGCTCTTAGAAAATACAGCCCATTGCATCAATAAAATTCATTATCACACTGCCTGTCTGTACGATTTATATATGCTTCGATTTTCATGAATATCAATGTAAACAAATTAACCACATTGCTGCATTGCTTATACAGTCACTTTTATTTATTTTTTTTTTGAGAGCAACAATTTGAAGAGAATCTTTCTGAGCAAGTTAGTTAACATTACTTAAACTATCTTTGTGTTTATCTACCTGAATAACACATCCAGTTTAATGCCACAGACATCCGATGGATACAGTATTGCTCTCTTGAGTCCTGTTAATGAATTTGCTTAATAAAATAACTTAATGAATTTTTGCATCGTGAATATATTTATTGTGTGTTTTATAAAGCAATTAAGCAGGTATGGTGCTGTTACATTGTACCTGTGGGATCACGGTAAAATGAAGTCGTTTATAACATGCGATGGTTATATTAGAAATGCACTGCGTTTCAGGGCTTTCGATACTGTCTTGTGATGCATTGCAGAGGTTGAATAGCAGACTGCAGTGCACGCTGAGGATAGCAGCACCTTTAGTATTAAAAAATATGGTCCAGGGGTATGAATTACTTTTTTGTTGAGAGAGCAGATGTGAGCATAAATGGTTTTGGGATTTTGTACTCTTACAGATAGTATGTAGCATATGTGTGTGTACAGAATCATACAGGAACTATCAGAAATTTCACACTGTACATTTCAAAGATTCTTTAGTAATTACAGTCACACCCATAGTCATTTGAATTATCTAGCTCATCATGTTCTTTTTGTCTGTCAGACTGTTCTTGAAAATTTAAAAGGAAATTCAGTCAAAAATGATAATTCTGTGATCATTTGCTCAGCCTTCACATCATTCCAAACTTGTACGACTTCCCTTATTCTTTGAAACACAAAAAATATATTCTGAATTATTTTAATTTTGATTACACTGTTTTAGTCTGTACAATGAAAGTCCAAAACAACACTAGGTATGTTTATGTGTACTAATATCTTAGTCTGATTCTTAAAGTTATGTTTATATCAACCTTAAACACTGCAGACTCAATTTATTTTTGAATGTGATTGAGAAACTAGTGGGATTCAAGCGTTTACTTTCTTAATTTTTTTCCTATTGATCAGATTGTTTCAGTTCTACACTGCTGCTTCCAGTCGGATCGAAGTTTCATTGGGATCGAGATGAATCGGATCAATTTAAACATTTACATAAAGGCTTTTCAGTCTGATTTAGCCATCAATCCAATTGCTAACGGATTGTTTGGTTGCATGTAAACGTAGCTACTGATTGGTCCCCATTGATTTTCATTGTATAGACCAAAGAGACGTTTTTCTAAATATTTTCTTTTGTGTTGCACAGAAGAAAAATTCATACAGGTTTGGAAGTTGTTTATCCCTTTAATCTCAAAGCATATTCCATTATGCAAGTATTTGAACATTTTGCTTCAAGCTATGCAAGCTTATTTTTGTGTGTTGGTACATTGCAAAATGTCGCAAAAAAGATTCATAACTATAATTGTATATTTGAACTTTGATTTTTTTTTTTTTTTTTTTTTTATTTTTGCGTTATAATTAAGTCATGTCATATTTGTGACTTATGTATCATTTTATGATTTGTATGTATTTGTATTTTCAATAGGCTACATTCTAACACAGATTTTTTTTGGTCATAATTTTGACTCATAACTCTGACTTGAATGTAATAAAAATACATACAAATAAAGTGGTTTTTTTTTTGTTTTTTTTTTTGTTTTTTGAAAAAGGTTATTGTTTACGCAATTTATGCTCATAATTAAGACTTTTTATTGAGGGTGGAACCATCAATCGATGCATGGATCGATTCTCCAAATTTTTTCCCCCAATGCATCGCGATTCTCTCTGGAATTGATTCTGAGCTTAGTTTTTAACAGCAGATGGCACTGCATGCTTTAGAAACAGCCATGCTCTGCTTGTTTCCAATTCCTTACACACACACCACTTGAGCCTAAAATAATAATTTTACAGTTCAAAAAGTGTGAAGCAAATTACAAGAGTGTTCTCAGTGGGCTGTGTTTACATTAATCTTGCATCATAAAAGCATAAAAGTTGAAGTACAAGTACATTTAACCACTTACATTACTCAGTTGAACGCACAGGCACTCTTCTTCGTGAGCGTTTGAGTGTGCGGTTAAAAACTAGCCTAGAGCGCCATCTGCTGTTAAAAACTAAGCTCAGAATCGATTCCAGAGAGAATCGCAATGTATTCGGAAAATCGCAGAATCAATCCATGAATCGATTGTCATTCCACCCCTGCTTTTTACTACTTAAGATTTTATGTTTTGTGTGTAATTGCATCTTTAACAATTTCAAAATCATAATTATGAACGCAAAAGCTTCAAGCTGCGCAAGCTTATTTTTGTACATTCTTGCATTATGAAATGTCAAACTTCAATTCCTAATGCAATGCAAGATCATGTGGCTGTAATGGGTTGTAGCAGACATTAGCGTAAACTGTGTTTTTCTACGATCAGTTTTACTTTTAAATCAATTACTCTCATGGTGAAGCAAGAGCTTGAAGAGGCTCTTGCTGAGTTAGTCACATTTGCATCTGCAAACTGGTTTCAGGCCTTTATGTTCCCGGCCACCAAGAAAGTGGCATGATTCCCTCTGCTCTGATTTGTCTTTGTGTCTTTATTCCAGGCAGGTTTTGTGACTCAGTGTTTCTCCGTTCAGAGAATATTTGGACGTTGGTAAACAGTTTACCTCTGAAGATTTGATTGCAGTTTCCTGTTGTTTGTTTAGTGCGGTGCTGCTGGATTACGTTCGCGTGTTCAACTGTAGCATTGTTTCTGTCCTTTTGCTTTACTGTAGATGTATTTACACAAACTGATTTACACTATTTATTAGAGCTGGACATTGACGCAAATTTCGCGATTTGATTCGATTTTGAGTATGCTATTTTATTCAATTCCAATTTTGTTTCCTTTTGGATATATCTAGTACAGTGTGTATTATTATTATTATTTTTTTTTCTCAAGTAAAAAAATGTCTCAACTAATGTAATAAAATATATACAGGGATTGCTGACCACTGCTATAATAATATTAAAGGTTAAAATGTAACAGCTGATTTGTATACAAACATTTAAATTGCACATAGGACAGCTTTTATAAGAATAACGTTATAATAACTTTTTAATTACATAATTATGTTTCAGCTGCATTTTGTATTTTGAAATTAGTATTTAAACCATGGCTGTAATAACCTGTTTTCATGGTGGATTTATTCAAACATACATTAAAGTGAAAATATAATAAATGTGTAATATAGTCCATATATTTATCCAAATACTCCACTCTAGACTTTATTTTTCTATCTCGCTCTCAAGCTATGGAGCTGGCTATGGAGCTGTTTTAATGACGTTAATGACACTAATTGAGTGATTATATGAGAGATTATACATTTCAGTAAGTTGTACTGTTTCTTTCAACAAACTTCTGATACTCTCACGTTTATTTCATGCTATAACTAGTAGTAAAGGGGAAGAGATGAATGGTTTTATATAGGGCGGGGCGATAGCTTGTCAGTGAACTACAGCTCTGTGTATTAAATGGCGCTCTATTTGAAAACAGGTGATGGAGATTTAGCGCTAATCACAGAACCGGCTTTACTGACTAGATGAGCATGAATATCACGTTCGATATATCGCCCAGCCCTAGTTTTATATGCCGCTTGAACTGATGAGTGTCTTGACATTTATTGTTTGAATTTTGTAATGAAATTGACAATTGAAATCTGAAACTTTAATATCAAAATTTACAAAGCACAAACTTTGTGATAATCAGGCGTGCTACAAATAGTTTAGTTTAGTTTCATCAACTGAAAACAACACAGTTTAAAACATCAATTCTTGTAGGGCTGCACGATAAATCGTATGCGATATTTAATGCACATTTTGTCAGTAAAGCCCGTTCTGTAATCAGTGGTAAATTTCCATCACGTGCGTGCTTCCACATGGAGCAGCATTTACTACATAGAGCCGTATTCACCGACAAGCTGTGTAAAACCACGCTCATAATTGAATACGGCTCTATGTAGTAAATGCTGCTCCATGTGGAAGCAGGCACGTGATGGAAATTTACCGTTGATTACAAAATCGGCTTTACTGACAAGATGTGTATTAAATATCGCATGTGATTTATCATGCAGCCCTTAAATTCTTGTACTTATGAATCAATATCGGTTCATTAAAATGAGAATCGATTCAAATCGAGAATTCAATATTTCCAATCCTATTATTTACATATTTACACGTAAATATGAAGTGATGCAAAAAATACAGAGCAGGACGTGTCCGCAATGAGAGTCCACATTAATACAGAATTAAACAGATATCCAATCTGGATCAATCCATTTTACAATATTTGTTCTGTACTTCTCTCTTTTTCCCCCTTTTCCAAAGCTGTTCCCATAGTTTATTTGTCCGTGTCGGGATCAAGAGGACACACAGAGGCGTAATGCTGGCTGTAGACGTGGTGATGCCACACAGGGTGGTTTGTTGGTGGGGCTGCTGGGAGAATAAATCAGGCCCGTCAGTCATTCCACTGCCGCTGTCCCAGTAGAGGTGGCAGTCCGAGGTCACACGCTGGAGGGTTTGGAGCGCTCTGTTTGTGTTTCCATTCCCTGGCTCTGGCCACTGTCTTTCTGCGTGCCTGTTTTTGCCTTCGTCTCACGTCTCGGAGGCAGGAATAAACCTAGTCATTTGCTTCCCAAAAGTTCACTGAAAATTTAGTTGGCAGTTTGCATGCACTGGAACAGGCCTCCATCCGTGTACTTCCAGAATAACCTTGAATGTTATTTTGTGACTCTGTAATGTAAACAGCATATCGTTCGTTTTTGGGGCAGAAAACCGTCTTTGCCTCCTCAGAGTGTTTGACGTCTCTCTGTGATGTGAGGGTTTTCATGATAACAAAGAACTTCAGAGGGAATAAACCCATGAAATATTAATGTTGACGACTATGTAGAGTGCACACTAAACAGTGAACGCTATTTCCTGATGTTGAATTTTTCATTTTTGGTTTCCGGTGAAGAGTTGGGTGAAATCTCAAACGATGATGTTAGACATGGAAGGGACAGACGAGACAAATTTAGTTAGATTATTGTTAGAAAATAAACTGACTAATGCAACCTGTTAAGTGCACGTAAAAAAAAAAAAAAGAATTAATAAATAAAATAAAAAAAAAAACAATTCCAAGTTTTACACAGATTATTGGGTTTTACAAGAAAATACTCTTTCAGTTTTTGTGCTTCAAAATTTCATTTTAAATTCTGTTTCTTTATCTCTGTAATTATTTGCAAAATTTACTAGCAATTTGAGTGAAAATTTATACAACTAGTTTTTTTTTTTCTGTGCAGGTTAATAATTTACTTTGCCTTTCAAATTAGCAGATGTCACCAGCCATTAATATGGTATATTATGTTTATTGGTTAATATTTATTTGTTTTAAAAGTAATGGAAAAAGAGTCATGTTCATCTTGAATTCATGAATTCAATTTTATGCCATTTATTGACGTATTAATGTGTTGATGGATAATTTTAAAAGGATGTCCATCATTTTGATTATCAAACACAATATAGCCCAGATATTTTATTCTATTTGTTTATAAACGTTAACCCAGGTAATGATGAATGCGCAAGTTTGCAGAAATTTATGTATTTATATTTTTACATATAAAAAAAATAAATAAATACACATGCAGCTTTCACAGAAATACTAAACAGTAAAAGCTGTTTTCAGTATTAATAATAATCCTAAATGTGTCTTAAGCAGTAAATCAGCATATTATTAGAATGATTTCTGAAGGATCATGTGACACTAAAGTCTGGAGAAATGATGCTGAAAATTCAGCTTTGATCACAGGAATAAATTACATTTTACAGTATATTCACATATAATACAGCTATTTTAAATTGAAATAATATTTCACAGTATTGTTAACTGCATTTTTGATCAAATAAATGCAGCCTTGGTGAGTAGAAGAAACTTCTTTCAAAAACAATAAAAACCTTAAATTATTCCATACATTTGACCAGTAACATTTACAGTAGGCACAGTTATTTGAAGGATTATGCCACTGATTTATATACTGCTGAAAAACTCATATTAGCTTGTGCTACTTCTAATATTGCACATTGTGAAGCCCTTTCACACCAATTTACTGTAATTAAGGTCCATATTCAAAGGTGATCCTTGAATTTATGAGTTTTCCTTTAAATAAGTGGTCATCATTTGGTCATTAAGGGTGCACTGTTAGACCTTTATATTTATAATATAATGTGAAAAAATAATTCTGAATTTAATCTGTTTCAGATTGAGGTCACTATAGAATACCACTCAAAATAATAAAGGTCTAAAATATCAGCACTAATGCATCAATAGCATGCTATTTGTGATGTTAATGGAAGGATGTGAGCATGTAGGGTATGAAATGCCATTTTTATTTATTAAAATGTTAATATTGGCTATATCAAAAATGCATAAAACTACTAGGAAAATGTTTCAGTCCTGAAACATGCATTGGTTTGAATGTGTTGGTTTAATCATGATTTAAACTTGTTTTTAAAAGCGTACTAGTCCCGTTGTATTTTGACTTGAGAAAGCATGGATTATTGGGTTTAAAGGGCATATTCCAGGTTAGAGACCCCAGTGAGTCGATGTATAGAAAAATAATGTAGGAACTTGATTTTCCTTAAAATATACTTTAAAATACGCTATTAATGCTTCTGGAATCATTTTTGTGAGAGAATTTTACTTCTGCATCTGAAAACCACCAAAACTGGAAGTGACATAACGAGAGGGAGAGCGGTCCATTTCAGCCATAGGAAAGCAATAGATCGCAATGACGGTTCGGACGCTGAGGAAATTTTAAATGTTCATTACACTCGTATGACGGACCACAGATACAATTATGAGCCTGCTATGCGGCCAAGAGAGCAGGGACAGGCCAGGATTAGACAGAACAACGGTCAGAGGAGACAAATTGAGTTGATGTGCGAGGAGAATAGGGCAGGTGTCTTGGTGAGAGACCAGTGTTAGCTTACAGATATACACACGTTAGCTAACGATATGTAATCAGGCAATAGCAAAGCTAGTATTGGTCATCTATGAGTATTGATATTTACAGAAACTAATGAGCATTGATCAGGCATGTCACACTCGTTAATATCTAACACTAACATTACGTGATATAGCAGTTTCTCATCACCGCAGGAGAGAGAGAAACACGTTTTTGATTCATAGGTGTTTGTGTGGTAAATGCAAGGCCATGGTCACAGCTGAGGAAAGTCAGTGTTGCAGGGAGTTAAGATACGTTACATACCGGGTCTTAGTGGAGAATGTAACCCCCACACTTGATGTGCAGTGTTTGACTCTGCACCCAGGCTTTGAGGCTTGCTGTCTGAACCCATGTGTGCTACAGATAGCCTATATGCACTTCAGACAGGAGCATAGACCTCTCCAGGCCAGCAGACACATGTATGTTTAGGGCAGAGATCAATTATTACTCTGAGCTAAATACTTGTATGTATAAATACATAGTAAATTATAGATTTGAATATTAAAAACATCTGGATAATTTTGTTTTTTCATTTACAAATTGCCTATATTTAGGTCACAACTACCTGCAAGTCACACTTTTTGATGCCATTGGTATAAGACAATCAATATTGACAGCATACAGGCAAATTGTCCGCTGGGCCTATGGTGTTCTGAGCAGGTACATCAGGAAGCCCTTACCTGCATGTTCGTGTCAGCCATTAGAAGACCGTTTACGGAGGAAGGAGGACTTTATAAAGGTTTTGAATGGCCCCATTTTGGTGACAATCAATAACAAATAATCACAATCACAAATTGTCTTACTGTATAAAAACTTGTTTATGAAGTTTACATCATAGATATCAAGCAGATCTGCATTTATGGTTAATTCAATTCAGTTTTATTTATACAGCACTAAATCATAACAAATAATATTTCATAGCACAGTTAATACCTAACTCAAAACACAACATTGCAACTGTTAATATATATGTAGATGTACCAAACATATACTACCGAAAGAAAAATATACCATCTGACCCATTTAAAAACATTTAACAATCTTTCAGTCTGGGTATCACACTAATGTGTTGTTAACGTGTCTTAAATCGTGAATGCTGTGCTAGATACACGCCAACAGCCTGATCTTGTTGATCCTCTAGAGGGATCTGGAAAGAGGAGCAGGTGTAGCGGAAGACAAGACAGTGCTGCGTTCTCGTGGAGTCTGTGGTGACCTGCAGTATTCCCCTCTCAGACCGATGCATATGCTGGGAGAAGCAAGCACAAGTTTAGATCACGTTCACTGCTGACCATGCTTTTCCACTTGGCCTCATCACATCTGCATCTCCATTAGGAGTGGAAGCTGCAGTCCAATAGGAGGTGGTTAATAACAGCTGGCCTTCACTGCTTCAGATCTTCACACTCCCTCATTACTTGCAATGTCTCCCAAAACCTTATAAACACACCACATGAAAAAAAAAAACAAAAAAACAATTAGCTGTGCAAACAATGTCACGAAGCTGTAACTAGACTTGATGGTTATAATATTAGCAAACTGTGGTTAACTTACCAGCTATGCCTTCTCATATGGTAACGTTTTTACACGGTTTTTAAAAATATAACGTTATTGCTAATGTTTACAAGCTAGCTGCGGTGCTTATACACATCTCGTTGTGTCTCATTATTTAAATAATTATGTTCACTGATTTGGCAGTTAGCAAATGTTAAAAAACAAGACTTACGGTACACAGTTGACATTTTCGTGAAGCAGCATCTCTGACGGATCTGTGAGCATCATGTCTCCCGCCGGCGGCCGAACCACAGGCGGACCGGGACCCGATGAAGCTGCTGTGTGCACCGAAGGAACCGCACCAGCTCTGAGTCTCACTTGGTTCTTGCTTCGGCATCCCATGTGGAACTCATATCGCTGGGATGATAATCCTCCGGTGTAAAGTGATCGTTAAGTTACACACCACCGCGTTTCTCGAAGCAGATGCATCAGTGAAGTCCCGTCTCTTCACCTGCACAAATGTGCCTAGGCCTGGAAGTTACCGTTCGTCCTATTTCTTGTTAGGAAACCTGTGCACTCGATGTCCTGACAGGCTGGAGTTTATGCAACCTCCACAAACACAATAATTGACCATGACGATGATAAATTGATATAAAAATAACTACCGAAAACACTGACTCACGCCCGCTCCCACTGAATACCAACAGAGCGCAGCACACGACTCCCTCTCGTGACGTAATATGAGTTGTTGAAAAAAAAAAAAAAAAACCATCACTTTTTCTTCTAAATTTGTGCCCTCACGTCTTGTAAAACATTTTCAAATCCTGCATTAACAGTTCATTTGACATTTTCGTACAAGGTTACATATTTGAAAAAAAAAAAAAAAATGTAACCTGCAATATGCACTTTAAGAAGCTGTGTAGCACGGTTTTAACTCTGGCACAGCGAGCACAGGAAATCTTGTGGTGTAGTTGTAACACATTTGTCCCACACTGATGATGCATGCGGACGGCGCAGCTCTTTTTCTCCTCACCGCCTCCTCTTTCTCAGAGGGAGTGACTCAGCTGGTTTGAACTCGGTCCCGCTGGGTGTCAGGTGTCGTGGAAATGTTCTTTCCCAGGAGCCTCTGCTCCATGTCATCTGCTCGAGTCTGTCGGGGAAGGTATTGTTGAGGTCTGTGGGTCTCTGCTGATTTGCATTTCATCCAGAAGAGACCCGGCCGCCAGCATCAGACGCTCTCTAATTGCTGACTTTCTTGTTTGTTGCTTTGAGAAATTGCAGAATAAAATGTAAAGATGAAGCACTGAAGGCCAAGTGTTTGGCTGCTGGTTTGAGTAAAGCTTGTTTTGATGTGTAAACAAATTTTTATTCTTTAGGCTCTTTGTGTTGATGCAAAAATGTATGTAGATATATGGTTTACTGTAGCCATAAAGCAAGAAAGCATTTGATCAATCAAATATGACTAAAAAAATACTTATGACATACAAAAGTGTGTAAATTTTACATTTAAAATATTTGATAAATATTTGCAATACCATTTACAGTACATATCACTATTATCATTATTAAATAATAAAAATAATAGTTATTGTTGAAAAATTTATTATTATTATTATTATTATTATTATTATTATATATGTATTAGATTTGTAATAACTATTTACAATAATATTTACAATTCATATTACTATTATTTTATTACTGTTATTCCTAAAATTATCATATCGCTATTAGATTATTAGTTTAATAATAATTATTATTAAAAAAATAACTTTAACTCCTTTTTTTTTTTTTTTTTTTTGAAAAATACATGAAACATTTCTTTTTGAGAAAGAACACTTTAACTTATTTGAACAACACTTTAATATTTTAATTTATTTGAACAAGACGCTATGGTAATACCATGTACTTTGAAATACCATGTAGTGCTGGGAAATACAATGAATATTCATATGTTGCCGAAAATGTTGCTGGTGATTTTTAATTTGTAATTTCAGTAATAGCAGTGGTGTTAGAGTTTGATTCATTTATGGGAATTATTTCACTTTCAGTGAGTTAAATTAAAACTCTGATTCAGTTATTTGTTTGCTTGACATCTGTATTTTTTCTAGAGATGCACCGATTGCAATTTTCTTGGCCGATTCCGATTTTTTTTTTTTTTTTTCTAAGAACTATAATTGACAGCATATACAAACAAAAATCTATGCAAATTTCAGTGCAAAAATTATTTACATAAAAGAAATTATTACACATTACAATTCCCCCAATCTGGACTAAGTTACAGATTTTCTCTCACTTAAACAACTATCAAAATAAAGTGCCCTGTGACTGGAAAGAGGAAGAAATAGTTAACTTAAAATGAGTTGCTGTATGTAACAAAACAGATGTCATTTCCCACTGTTTATAAATGGTCATTTTTTTCCCCTAACCTTATTAAATGTCATCTTTCACATCAAATTCTTACTTTGTTTCAATTAATTCAGTTAGCATAATAAGAAACTGTAGAGTTGTTACCATTCAAATGTAATTAGTATTAACAAACTCTATCTTTCCACTAAGACAACAGAAGCTGCATCTGAAGTGGCATTAGATGCATTTACACAGACAGTTTGATGAAGCTGAGGTGCCATAAATGCATTTACACTGCAAAATTTCAAATGCATAAATAATTTTCTAAGATTAATGTTTTACATATTTTTTAAACGTACAAATAAATGTTGAAAAAATGCAATGATACTTTTAAATGACTAAACCACCAGTAGGTGGCGGCAAGTGTCTGTTTTAATGAGTGAGTCATTTATTCATTCATTCAACTGATTCATTCAAACGGCTGATTCGTTCAAAAACGAGGCAAGTGACTGTCCTTATGAATGGGCCACTGAATCATTGACTCACTCGATTCGTTCGAAAACGTGGATTCATTCAGTAACGAAACACCGCTATGTGCTGCTCGGAGACACACAACAGTTCTGATGTGGCTTTGATCGGCACTATTTTCGTCAGCGAAATTGAGCAAAAACAGTCAATATTTTGTCTAAAATCTAAGTCACTTAATTTGAACTTCTTGTTTATTGAAATACTATTGTATAAAATCAGTGTCACATTGCAATCGTGTTGATATTGATATGCGGGGAAACATCATGGCCGTATAATGTTGCTTATCTAAATCATATTTTGTAAATGTCTTTTTTTTTTTCTACCGCAGTATGCATCTATAAATTTCTGTGAGTTACTTTGTGTGTGCTGTCTCTCTCACACACTCACTCAGGCTGTGCAAGCCTCATCTGGCACGACATAAATACATTATCAGTCGCCGTTTACACTGAATTCCTGCGCCGCTGGCAATAAAAGGATCGGCTCGGATTCGGCTAGACATGAGACTCACCGGCCGGTCACCGATCCAGGCCGGTCATGTGAAAAATCGGCCGATTCCGATCATTGGCCGGTCAATCGGTGCATCTCTAATTTTTTCATATTATGTAAGTCAAGAAATATAAAAGTATATAAAATATATATCTGTTTGCTGTGGTATCACCATCTGATACTATGGTACCGCCACAGTACTAGTTATAAGTTGTCAGGCATTGTGCAGCATGTTTGTGGGAGTTTGTGTGATGCAGCTGCAGTTATTTTGTTACGCTGGTGTGAAACACGCAGAGCTGTAATCAGTCGACATGAAAATCAGTCCTGTTCTCACTGAATGACCTCTGAAACAGGAAAATAAAGCTCACATGATCCAAACATGCACCGGCTCATTAGACTGCGCCTTTTGAATATTATTTTAGTTCAAGCACCCAGGACGTTTGTTATTAGTGGTGTTTTAAGAACCAATCAGAACACTTTTCTGGAAGCTTTCTTGTATTTCTTGTACACGTTTGTGCTTTCAATGCATTTTGAATTGACATGTCAAACAGGCTTGAGAAGTGCCAAACTATTCCTGACTTATTTGTGATTGAGATTTTGGAGAAGATTGATTGTTGCTGTCTCAGTTCTTCTCCATACCCAGAGGTTAACTTTGACAGATTGTTTCATGTATTTTTGGACCTGTAGCTTTTGAGTCGTAGTCTCTCTCTGGTGGCATGAACAAGATGTTCTCCTTGCCAAGTCGTGTGTGTGTGTGTGTGTGTGTGTGTGTGTGTATGTTTTCTGGTTCCTGAGATTTTGGGGATTTTGGGTTCTTAGGGGAACAAATTGATTCTTGTTCCATTAGCAATTTTACATTGTAATATTTGCTCAGAACTAATAATCATAATGCTATATACAAATAGTGTCAACAAATCAATGTGCTAAATATTTATTTAATTTTATTTTATTTTAAACATCTATAGATAGTTTTTTCCAGTGTTCACACTAAAGTTCCAATGTGGAATTGTACATGCTTCAGCTGAAGTAGAAAACATTAATAACTGTTAATTGCGTACTATTCCAACTTATCAAATATCAATAAAAATAGCTGATTAATCAACCTTCCCAATATATATTTTCTTATATACAAAGTGTCAACATAGCATGTGCTAAATATTATGCATGGTATAGAATTGTTGACTGACAGTGTTTTTTTTATTTATTTTATTTTATTTCATTTATTTAATTTTATTTTTTATATTTATGTTTGTTTTTTTCCAGTGTTCACACTAAAGCTCCAATCTGGAATTGCATGTGCCTCAAATAAAGTAGAAAATAAAGAAAAATGCTAATTGCTTACTTTTGATTCTTGTCATAGAAAAGAAAAGACAAAAATTATATTTATTTTTATATATATATATATATATATATATAAGTAAGCCTTAATTTGATTTAATTTGCTTCCAGTACCCGATGCTGATTATTTAAAAACTGTAATACTGGCTGACATTTTTATGGGTTCCAAAATGCCACACATTCATATTTAGTTTCATTATTTTATCGTTTTTTTCAAGCTCTCATATGAGTCGTACGTATGTGTTTCAGGCCCATGATGAAATCTGTGAGCCGTAGCTGCCACAGCTAGTCAGATGATGCACCATGGCCAAACCGGGAACGGACCGAGATGGAGCCATGGTGGAGAAGACAGCGGGGAAGAAGGTGAGCGGGATCAATCCTCAATAGGTTTTATAATGAAGACAAGAAAATGTACAGCTTGCTAGTAATTGTTCTTTTGCTGACTTTTTAAGTAGATTTTTATAATTGAGGATTGGACCATATTTAATTGAATCAACTCGAAAGATCTTAAACTTATTTATAGAGCATTTACACTTATACAAACTGTTTATTATATTCAGATCAAGGCTTTGTGCATATTTAGTTACATAGAACGTGTTTTGACTGCTGGTGTGTTCTTCTGTTTGATATCATATAATGTCTCTTTCTTTCTCTCAGAGTAAAGAGAAAATCTCTCCGTTTGCCAAAACTCCGAAGCTGGATCGGAGTGAAATCCTGGGGAAAGAGGGGAAGTCAAAGTCTTCCATGAAACGGAAGCTCTCCTTCACCATCAGTCCGCCCCGGAACGAGGAGCGGGACTCTGACACGGGTCAGTCGAACGTTCACTCTGAAAGTTCTAGTAGCTTGTGTCTGTGCCTCACTGACGCCCCCTCCTGGTCACTTTTGAGACCTGTTTTTATTGGACAAGCTGTACTAGAGGGGTTTTTTTTCAAGGGTGTTATGTAACGGTTAAGCCAGCCTCATCAAATACATGGGTCTCGTTCAGAAACACAATAGCTTCGGCTCAGAAAAAAGAGCAGAAATTCACAAGGGAATAATGCGAAATATATCAACATTTTTTATATGGAGCCAAAAATCTATTGTTTTAGTCCCAATTCTGTAGTTTGAAGGCAAAACACATAAATACTGTTGATTATGTAAGAAAAGACTAAATATGAATAGACTGCTTAGAATATTAAAACTACAACATTTAATCAAATAGGGCTGGTGGTATGATGCTTTATACTGTGCAATAATAGCAGTGTGTCAACCAGTATGTAACTGTTTATAATGCGGTATCCGTGCTGTTATCAGTGCATTATTTACATGTGAAAACAACAAAGAAACATGGAGTAATGCAAGAATACAGAGCAAGATGTTTCAGAATTTAGAGTTTGAACTATTAATTTGATAAATTTTAATGAAATTAATCCTAAATGTTTTGGCACAGGTGTTTTTTATTAGGGATGCATCGATCCGATACTCAGGATCGGTATCGGCTCCGATACGGTCATTTTCTGCGGATCGGGTATCGGTCAGAAGAGACCGATTCAAATCCGATATTGTGCATATATTATTCTGTGTTATTGCTGAGCCCCACGAAAGGCACAAAAACATTATAAAGCACCATAAAGTTTTCGTGCACTATATTTCAAGTGTTCTGAAGCTGTTCCATAGTTTAATCTGTGGTACAGATGAATATTTATGTTGTTAAATTCAAGTTCAAGTAAACTCTTCTCTCCGCTGCGTCTGTCTGTCATCCTCCGTTCAGCGTCAAACTGCGTGTTGCGTTCAGTTACGACAGTCAAGCTTTCTTCAAAAGCGCACAGTAACTGAGGTTTAAAACTGTTAAAAGAAAAGGATCAACAAACCAAAGCACAGATTTAATACACTACGCATCAATATCTCTTCGTTTTGTACTTTGAACTTTTCTATGCGGACTGCGCAGCCTGCGCGCTGTGACTCCGTGTCGCTTCAAGTGCATCATTCTGTGCACGGGATGCGCATAAGCGCTTTGTAACGCTCTGTATTGGAGCCTTTCGTTTTATAATGCGTTAGAGCAATGAAAGATTATTAATAGTCTTTCTTGTTCTGTCCTATCTATCATATGTTGCAGCCTTCATTACTGTGCTATAGATTTAAAAAGAAATGTCTTTTTAATTTTATAGTATATATTTATATAAATGCATTTGCTTGTTTTTTTCATGAATGTATTTTACAACAATACAAAGAGCAATGTGTACCATTTTACCAGATTTAGTCCTACACTTATTCACTTTTATTTGTAAATAAAAATGTTTCACTAGGTTTTATAAAATTATTGTGCACCCATGATTTTTCTAGAGTATCTTTTGCTGCTGAATTATCCACTAACCTGGTTTATAATAGTATTTTTGTCATAGATTGATTATATATTTTTTTCATTTGTTATTTTTCATTAAAATGAAGTTATCTATATGTAGTAGATTGTGTTTAACACACAAAAGAGTGACGATCAGGTCAACACAGAGAAGTATAGAAATTCTACATCGATTTAAAAAAAAAAAAAAAAACTGCGCTAGTATCGGATTGGATCGGTATCAGCAGATACTCAGAATTTTTGGGATCGGATCGGTTCTGAAAAAATGGTATCGTTGCATCCCTATTTTTTATCATGTAAATCTGTTCTTGTCAGATTTGACTGAATAATCTGATATTTTGCTTTGCAAAAATTTATATTAGAAGTGCCTTTATTTGTAAAATATTTTGTTGACTGGATTATACAAAAATAGGCATTGCAACATAATTAATATTTAAACTTTTTTTGTTGAATTACCTAAAATAATTATATTGTGATTGTGGCAGTGTCTCAAAATATTTTGGTACTAATTATATACTATTTATATGCTATATTATTATATATTCCGTATGTACTATTATATAGTATTTATTATTTTTAATAATTATTCTTTATATTTTCAGTTTTAGTCATTTTATGTGCCTTTTGTCATTTTAATTAGTTTTTACTTTTTATAAATATTTCTATATAGCTTTACTTTTTATTTCAGTTTTAGTTTAGTACTGCAACTCTAATTTATTTCAGTTAGTTGCCAATGCTACATTTCTAATTAAGTTTTTTTTTAATTTTCATTTTAAGTTGAAGAATATTATATCATATTTTTTTCTAATAATATTTATATTTTATTTCAGCTTTATTTTAGAAATGAAAAAACTGTTTTAATAGTTTTAGTCAACATAAAACAACACTAATATTAACAAACAAATATTACAGCTTTTCAGAAGCTCTTTGTGAATATATGACTGTGGACTTTTACGTCCTACTGTTTTGATGGGATTTGGATGGATTTGGGTTCATGATGTCATCTGTAGCTCTTAATAGTCATCCCGGAGTCTTTGAATCCTGTGCTGTGATTTGTCAATTGAGTGAGGGGCGGAGCCTGTGGGTGTAATCAGTGCTCTGCTCTCCCGTCCACCCCTTTTCCCCATCCACCTCTCGAACCCTGAACCCCCTTCCTTCCTTCCTCCTCCTCCCGCCTCTCTGCTTCTGCACTATAGATGACTCTGACCCCGGGCAGTCGAGCGATGTGTGGGGAGAGAGATTACTTCCTCCCTGCAGGATTTACGCAGGTAACTGCCTCCGCTAAAGTCGCCAACGGCCGCAAGCAGTCCGAGACGCATCACGGTTTCATTTGTTTATCTGTCTCCGCCTGAGCCTCCGTCCGTATCGGAGCACTGGCTGAAACCAATAGAATTTCCGTTAGGATACACTAACCGCTACCGCATGACCTTGTCTGTCTGCTATGCTTTTTGCATCACTCTCAGAGAGACCGTCGACTTTTGGTTACATCATTTTACGGGAATTTGATGTATTGCGCATCTCGCTTTCCGTCGATTCGTTTCAAGGAAGCACACACACTGACACTTTCTTGGTTTGTCAGCTGCATTTGTTTCAATCGCATGCATTTCAGTAGTGCGCAAAGACTCATGGGAACGGCGTTAGATGGGTAATGCATGTGTCTGTCAGGCTGGAGAGTTTCCTATGCTGTTTTTTCACTTCGGCTGTTTGTTTAAAGGGGATTAATTGTATCAGATGTCGATGTTTTCAGGAACTGAGATGCATGAATGCAAGATGAGAGCCGTGCTCATGCGCTGTTCATCGTTTTTCTTGTTCGCTGCAGACAAAGATGGTCCGGATAAGAAGAAAGTTAAGAAGGAGTCGGGGGCTAAGAAGTCGACCCCTGTGAACATTTTGTTCGGCTACCCTTTATCAGAACGAAAGCAGATGGCACTTGTCATGCAGATGACGGCGAGAGACAACAGTCCAGGTAGGAAACGATGAACGTTCTGTTTTTCAAACTAAAAATGAGATAAAAGTTGTCACTGATATTTTCTTTAGTAGACAGTCCATATCTCTTTAATTTGATTTCTTCGTCAAAAACCAGTATTTACTCAAAAAAAAAAAAATAAAATTTTTAATTTATTACAATAATGTCTCACTCTCTCAACAGTGTTATTTTAGTATTATTTATTTTTATTTTTTTATTAAAATAAGTTAAAGTTTTAATAATTTTATGTTTTAGCATTTTATCAGTTTTTTTTTATTATTGTTTTGTTTGTTTTTTAGTTTGTCAGTTTTTTTCAACCTAAAAAAAACTGTAATTTTTAGTAATTTTGGTACTCCAACTTATTTTATTTCAATTAACTGCCAAGGTGACATTTATCAATTTCATTTAATTAAAAAAAAAAAATAAAAATCCTGTAATATTTTTATTTATCATTTTATTTCAATTAATGACAATGATTTTTAATAGTTTTAATATTTTTTTTATCAGTTTCTGTTTTTTTTTATATTTCTATTTATCTTTAATTTTAATTTAATTTTAAGTTTAATTTTTAAGTTTTTATCTGATATGTATATTCCAACTTTTACTCAATTAAAGAAAATGATTTTTAATAATTTTAATTGTAATAGTTTTAGATTTTTGTTAGATGCAAAGGCAACATTTCTAATTTATTTAGGTTTAAATTTTCTTCTAATATTTTATTTTATTTTATATAAACTTTATTGCAATTAATGAAAATAATTTTTAATAGTTTTAATTTTAATATTTTTCATCCTTTGTCTTTTTTAAATATATTTTTATTTAGTTTAGCTTTTTTTTTTTTTTTTTTGTTATCAAAGCACTCACTTCCTTTTGTAGTCTAGTTGGGTCAGATTGACATTTGAGATAAACCATCTGACCTTGACGTTCTGGTTAATCGGTTTGTAATCTCAGATACCACACCGAGCCACCCCTCTCAATCTCCGGCGGTGCAGAAGAAGATCGCTAGCAGCTCATCTTCACGACAGAAGGACAAAGTGAACAAACGGAACGAGAGAGGAGAGACGTCCCTGCATATGGCCGCCATCAGAGGAGACGTCAAGCAGGTGAAGGAACTCATTGGGCTCGGAGCGGATGTGAACGTCAAAGATTTTGCAGGTGAGACTAAGTGTTTTATGCACATTTACAGGATCACATCACCTAATAACAAGTTGCCTGTAGTTTATTTTAATGTTTTATACAATTAAATAATCATCTTATGTAATTTGACTACTTTGTAACAGTTAAATAGTTATAAAGTAACTATTTAAATATTTGAATATGATGGTGGCTAATAAATTACCACACTTACTACTGAGAGATGAACAAATAAATGTTCCTCAAAAGTCTGATGATCATATTTGAGACATTTGAACATGACCTTTCTTAAAAAAATCATGTATGGATAATCAATTAAATATATGCTGCTTCCAGTAAGTGTTCATCTTGAAATATTACAAACAATATAAAAGTTATTCTTATATTTACTTTCTAAAAATTATTAAAGATTTCACAGCAAAAAAACACGTGAAGCATGAGCTGAAGGTGGACGTTTGTACAATTATTCTAAAAGGCCTTTTATTTGCTAATAAAAAGTATAAACTATCAATCATACGACAGAAGGCATTTAGTAAAGTTTTGATCATGTTGATCATTTAGAGGCCTTAGAAATTGCATATCAAATATGATACAGTCTTTATAGGGTTAAACGTTTTCTATTTTTCCTTCCAGTTGTAGATTCTCATATTGGTTTGTCCTTTTCTTCAGGTTGGACGCCTCTCCATGAAGCTTGTAACCTTGGTTACTATGATGTGGCGAAGGTTCTGATTGGTGCAGGAGCGGAAGTGAACACGCAGGGATTGGACGATGACACTCCGCTTCATGACGCTTCCAGCAGTGGACACAAAGATGTGAGATTTTACTTTAAATGATTGACATTTACAGCTAGTGATTGACCTACAGTACATGGATTTTAAAAGCTGATACTGATCCATCAGTTAATATTAAGAGTTTGACTGATTTGGTTTTTAATGATCTGATTTAACATTTAATCTAAAGGGTGAGCCTATGTGCTTTAACATTCATTTTCTATTTAGTTTATGTATACGTTAAAGCCTTTGTTGTTTAAAAAGCATCCCAAAATGCAACTTAAGTTAGTTAAGTTGGTTGAGCGTGCATGAATGTAGACCAAGTGTGTCCAAGTTATTAGTGTATCCAAACTAATACAATTAAATAGCAACAAAATAAATTAACACTTAATTTACATAATAATAATAAAATTAGGCAGTAGGCATTTATGAGGCAGTGGGTCGATTTTAGAGCACTTTTTTTTTTTTTTACGGCCATGTGACACATTTATTGACTGATGACGATACTCTCAAAGTAGCCAAATATCTGTTGCAAGAACTTGTAGTAATTGTGAATCTTTGTGATAATCTGATTCACCTCTGTACATTGTCTCTTGCATGTTTTGCCAAACCTTCATAGATTGTGAAGCTGCTCTTGCATCATGGAGGCAATGCCTTCCAGGCCAACAAGAGAGGGGAGAGACCGGTTGATGTTGCTGACTCTCAGGAGCTTGAGCAGTTACTCAAGGGAGAGATCCCACTCTCTGAAGCAGAAGAGAGCTCTTCAGGTACAGAGACAGTTGGCAGCAGATTTCCCAGTGCTGTTGCTATTGGCATTTCTTTTGAACTTTTATTTTCCTTTTTTCTGGCTTAAATACAAGCTCTGTCGACATTTGCGGCATGCTGTCAGACATGCTGAGCAGTCTCTGATGCAGAGTCAAGTAAAATCCATTTTCTAATAGTTTTTTTTTTTTTTAACCCATATGCAGAATTTTTTTCTCACCATACATATCTTTTTAAATATGTAATAGTTAGAGGAATTTACATTTACATATACACATTTGGCAGATGGTTTTATCCCAAAACATCCCAAGCAACTTACATTACATTCAAGCTATACATTCTTTTCAGTTCATATTTATTTAAAACTATAAAATATGATGTTTTACTTGATATTTAAAAGTAAATGATTTTAAAAATAAAAATGTAAAAATGTTTTAAATATATATTTTTTTAAATCAATAATACATCTTTTGAGGCTTTTAATTATTGTTTTTATCTTTCCGTAAATGCCCATTCAATAGGGAATGTGTCTTTTGTTTTTGACTTACTGAAACGTTAAATAAAGTTTTTCCTTGTAGACATAAAAAATTGTGAGTTTTAAGGCAAGTATCAAGTAGGTTTGTTTTCATGCTTTTGATTTACCTCAGACAATAATTTTAATTAATTTTCTTTTCAAATTTCTTTATAAAGTACTTAATTGGTTACAAAAATTGTTGGTTGAACATTTTAAATTGGCACTAGTTCTGGTTATGTTCCAGTTACTGACATTACTTTGTATTTAACCCCAGATATTCCTTAAATTTCCTATAATTTGATGTCATAGCATATTATTAATTCCCTTTTTCCATTATTTTGTATGCCACAGAATCAGAGGACCCACCTTCGGTAAATCCATCCAGTGTAGATGAGAACATGGAGTACTCTGATGCTGAAAAAGACTCCGACAGTAAATCAACCACAGTGAAGGCCTCATCATCCATGTCAGGGCTGGATGAATATGAGTTTAAGGATGAAGAAGAGGAGGAGGACCTCAGTAAGGCACTTAACGACCGACACATCCTACGGCGCGAGCTACGGCAAAAGGAGAAGGAGGAGAAGGAAAGAAACCACTATGCTTCCAAACAAGGCAGCAAAAGCGACCAGTCGACGCCGACATGCAAGTCTAAAAAAACAAAGGCGTCACGTGTCTACTGCAGTTCAGACAGTTCGAGCGATGAAGCAGAAGTGCCAACAGAAAGAAGGAACTCGCCCACCAGATCGGTCAGTGTGGATGGCCACAAAACGGATGCTAGATCGAAGAAAGAAAGCTTGACTCTCACGCCAGTGGAACAGAAAGAAAAAGGTAAACAGAAGAAAAAGAACAAGAGCCAAAGCAAAAACAAGGAGAACCAGGAAGTCCGAGAAGAAGGGAAGGAGAACAGCAAGTCCCTTCTGTTTTCCTCTGCAACTGTGTCTGACAATTCTGACAAGGGCGTCAGGGAAGAGGACTCGTTCAAAATGTCATTCAGTACAAAGGATGACACATCGGTCCACCTCTTTCACCTGTCTGTAGTCAAGTCCCCAAAGCTGAACCACAGCCAAACTGACAAGCAGACAACTCCACTGAAACAGGAAAACGCTAAGACTTGTGTTTCTATTGCCGATGGATCCTGTCCAGGGGACGGCATCAAATACAACCACTACACGGAGTCTGACTTCTGCACAGAAGGTTCTAGCGGCAAGAGCTGCAAGCACAAGGAAAAGAGCAAACATCACCACAAAGAGCTTAACTTGGACGGAGACGACGGCAGTTGCAGTCCTTTCAAAGACAGTAGTCTAAGCAACAGTATGGACAGTTCTGAGGCTGTCTTCAGGAAGACTGACAAAGATGGGAAAGTTGTAAAAAAGCACAAGCTGAAACACAAGGAGAAGGAAAAGTATAGGAAGGAGTATGAGGCTGAGAGGAATTGCCACCGGCAAAAAGAGCCACGCAAGGACGGACATAGGAACATTGACTTTGATCGGGAGTTTTGGAAGGAGAACTTCTTCAAAAGTGATGAAAACGAAGAACTCGCGGGCAAATGTGAGATGCCCTCTGGTGGATCTCCTCCAAAATCCTCAGACTCCTCGCCTGTTAAAGAGGAAAGAGGAGCGTCAAAAGACAAACATTTAAGTAGTAGCAGCAGCAAGGACAGAAGGCCAAAAGAGGAGCGAGAAAAGGACAAGTCCATTAAAAAAGAGAAAAAAGAGGTGCCCCTTAAAGAGGAACGGGGAAAGGACGGAAAAGGAGATGAAGTTGATGACCGGACTGAGGGTCTTGGCTCTGGCCGAATTCCTGACAGCTCACTGCACAGTTCAGGAGTGAAAGAAGAAGTAGATGATAAGCCAGTCACTGGCAATTCAGCTGACCAAGATCAACTGGAGTCTCTAGAGAAGAACTCTCGAGAGAAAAATGATAAGCGACCACCAACAAAGGATCGGGAGTCTGAAAAATCTGATAAGAAACATGCAGATAAAGATAAGAAAGGAAAATCTGAGCATTTAGCTGACAAGCCTGAACCTCACAACTCTACAGATCGATGTAAAGAAAAGGAGAAATTAACAAATCTTTCACATTCACCCAATGATAAGAGCCATAAAGAGGGTGACAAGCTCAAAGCAATGTCTTTAATGAAAAAGCATGAAGAGAACAAGAAGAATAAGGACAAGGTTGACAAAAGAGCTGAGAAAGAGCACTCCTCTAGTGACCACAGAGACAAAGATAAAACAAGTTCTGAAAAGAAAGGCAAAGCCCCTGAGAAAACCACTGATCATGGAAAATCTGATCGCAGTAAAGAAAAAGAACGGGACAAAGATTCTGACAAGAGGAAAAAAGAGAAATCAAAAGAGACCACCACCTCTTCCTCATCCTACTCCAATCTGAAGTTGTTATTGGAAGAGAAGAAAGGCTATGTTTGTGAAAACAACAAGGTTGTTTCGTCTAAATCAAAAGAAGAGGCAACCAAGCCTCCAGAGAAAGACAGAGATAGAAGAGAGCGGGACCGAGAGTCTGAAAGGCATCGAGACCGCGATCGGGACCGACACAAGGAAAAGGACAAAGATCGATCCCAGCTGAACAAGGATGGAAAAATTAGCAAGCCGAAACCAAGCGAGGTGGACTCCAAAACTAAGGTTACACCTACTCTAAAGGATACTCGTCCCAAAGAAAAGAGATTAGTGAACGATGACCTCATGAAGACCAGCTTCGAACGCATGCTCAGTCTCAAGGACCAGGAAATTGAACAGTGGCACAAGAAGCACTTAGAGAAAATCAAGCAGAAGGAACGTGAGCGGCTAAAGCAGCGTCCAGGAATTGACCCTGGGAAGCAGAAAAGCAAGGAAAAAACAAAAACATCCTCTTCGTCCAGTGAGCCTTGTCTAACCAAGGAACTAACTCGGTCAAAGAGCTCAGAAGCACCAGATGGGCACCGTGAGAAGGTCTTGAAAGATGCCACCAGTGGAAGAACGCTCTCGCTAGATGCGAAAACCTTCGGGAAGAATGGACCAGTCACAGAAAACAATCTCAGTCGATCTCCGAGACCAGAGAGTGAAAAATCTGGCATTATGTCGAGATCAGTATCCATGATCTCTGTGGCAAGTTCAGAAGATTCCTGTCATGCAACCATACTGACACCTAAACCAACTGAATATGATTCAGACATGAACATGGACGCTTCAGATTCCCAGCCACCTTTCCTGCAGTCTTCCCTCGTTGTACAGTCCTCCAGATCACCTACTGTTCATGATAAGGATACCAGCAGTCTTCCCGAAGCGGCTCTCTGCAATCGAACACCATTATCAAGCAGGCATGCGTCCCCATGCCTAAGGGCTATTCTGGATGAAGAAGCCAAGGTGCCACCAGCTGAAACTAGACTGACAGAAGAGCCTCAGATAATCAGTATTGCATCACAACCAAGCAGTGAGCAAGCTGCAGTTCATTCAACCGAGATTAGCATGCTCCCTGTTCAGGAGACTCGGAGTAGTCAAAGTCTTACCAGTGCTCTTCCAGAAAGCGAAAATCTGACTAGTAGTGAAGGCGTCACTCCCGTTTGTCAAGTTCAGCCTTCATCACACTTGCGAGAGTCTAGTGCTAAAAACCTAAGTAGCCTCACACAGGCTAACAGTGTGTTTCAGACCCATTTGCAAGAGCAGGGCAGTTCTTGCAACACTAGTCAAGATGATCATGCAAGTCTTGGTCAGCTTGACGTCCCTGGTGCCGGAATGACGGAGGGATCAAACAAGGAGTCATCACTAGCTGTTGCATCACAAGTTACATCATTTCAGTCTTCTCACACACAGAATTCATCTGACACCAGTGTACCTTTGAATTCTAGTAGCAAGCAATGGGAAACTGGCCCCGTTTCCAGTAGCGAACAGACTTTGACAGCAGACTTTAGTTTGAGGCCAGAGCAAAGAGAGAAACCCTTGGTTGTTTCTGAGAACAAAGTTGAAAAGAGTGGGGAAAATGTTGGCAAAACAGATTGCACTCCAAGTACGTCTCTTGGTTCATGTAAGTCCAGCTCTGAAGAAACTACTAAACCACTTCTGAGAACAACCAGTGTCCAAGAAGATCCAGAAAAGGGTGATGCAAGAGTGCAAGACGAAAGTACCTCAAGGTTCTCCAGTGAGCCATTGGTTACAGTTGACGCTCAACCAGAGAAGCACGAGCAAGGCCTTCATGCAGCTTCAGCAACAAATGTGTCTCACTGTGCCAGTCCAGAAAGAATCACTGAGGAGCCCATGGAGGTGTCTGAAGATGTTTTGGACAAGAATCGAGTCACAGAAACGGATGGGGCGAAGGTCTCATCCTCAGATGAAGGTGCAGTGCCCCAAGGTTTATCTGAAAGTAAGTCTGACGCAGAGACATCAGACCAGCTTGCTGTCGAGGAGAAGCCTGCGACATCTGACCTTCAGGTTAATCTAGAACAGGGTCAAAGCAGTGCTGCTGTCCAGCCTGATCATCAGGCAGATCCTCCCAGTGGTGCGACCTCAGGCAGTTCCTCCCCGATATCAGTCGTGGAGAGAGATTCCGATTCATCTGGGGCCAGAGCCAAAGTCCGACTCCTTGAAGAAGCAGCTGACATTCAGGTGACCCATCCAAGAAAAAGAAAGATGCCTAGGGTTTCTCCTCCAGCCCAAGTGAACCTTACGGCTCAGCAGGTCAAAGAAAAGACACAGCAGTCTTTAGCTGCAATTGTAGATGCACTTAAGCTTGAAGAGATCCAGCCTTACCAGACCGAGAGAGCAAACCCATATTATGAATACTTACACATTCGCAAGAAGATCGAGGAGAAGAGGAAAGTACTTTGTAGTGTCATTCCTCAAGCGCCTCAGTACTACGATGAATATGTAACATTCAATGGGTCCTATCTGCTGGATGGAAACCCTCTCAGCAAGCTCTGCATCCCAACGGTATGCTTGCGTTCTGTGAAAGTAATGATTGCAACTAATTTTTGCTAAAGTCTAAAAGTCTAAAATTAAAATGCTAAAATCTAAAGTCTTGCCAATTCTTTGCTTTTGTAGATAACGCCACCTCCCTCACTACTTGAACCACTGAAGGAGATGTTCAAACAGCAAGAGGTGGTGCGCATGAAGCTAAGACTGCAGCACAGCATCGAAAGGGTAAATGGAAACCGAAGCTGTATTTTTCTAACACCAATCTCTAGATCAGGGTTTCCCAAACTGAGGGCCATGACCCCTAGAGGTTCATGATGGAACTGCAGGGGTTTTTCTTTGGGAAAATGTGTAAATAATAAATAAATAAAAATAAATAAATAAAACTTATTTTTTTAAATATAAAAAATTTAAAGTTAAATGTAATAATGATAATAAATTATCATTAAATAAATCTAAATAAATAAAAAAACAATAAATGAAATATATTTAAAAAAATTGTATTAAATTAATATTAAATATAAATGGTGACAAGAATTATCAGCATTTTCCATATCAAATGACAATAACAATGTTATTAGATATATTGGTTATAATATTTAGGTTTGGTAATCTCTTTGACAGATATGAAGTTACTTAATGGAAACAAATTATGTATTATGTTTTTATGTAATTATGTAGAAACATAAATGTTACAAAAGTGTCAACTTTTGAGCCTGCTTAATTCTATAATTATGTTTAAAAGCATCATTCATCATCATTCAAGTTCATATGCAGAAACAGAGAAATATTATTTTGTTTTAGGTTATTTATTAGGTTTATTTTTTATTTATTTATTTTTTTTTTTTTAGCTTCAGCTTGCTCCTTTTTGGTTGCAATAAAAATGACTTGATGAAATGACTGAGGCATTTGCTCTTCCAGGAAAAGCTGATTGTATCCAATGAGCAGGAGGTTTTGAGAGTTCATTACCGTGCTGCAAGAACACTAGCCAATCAGACGCTTCCATTCAGTGCCTGCACAGTCCTATTGGATGCCGAAGTATACAACATGCCCCAGGACGTCCAGGTTAGTTGTCATATTATTGGGACATTATTTCAAATTAATACAAGAGTACTTTTAAAGTCGAGTAAAGATTGCAACTTTAACTTGATATACAGGTGCATCTTAATAAATTAGAATGTCGTGGAAAAGTTCATTTATTTCAGTAATTCAACTCAAATTGTGAAACTCATGTATTAAATAAATTCAATGCACACAGACTGAAGTAGTTTAAGTCTTTGGTTCTTTTAATTGTGATGATTTTGGCTCACATTGAACAAAAACCCACCAATTCACTATCTCAAAAAATTAGAATATGGTGACATGCCAATCAGCTAATCAACTCAAAACACCTGCAAAGTTTTCCTGAGCCTTCAAAATGGTCTCTCAGTTTGGTTCACTAGGCTACACAATCATGGGGAAGACTGCTGATCTGACAGTTGTCCAGAAGACAATCATTGACACCCTTCACAAGGAGGGTAAGCCACAAACATTCATTTCCAAAGAAGCTGGCTGTTCACAGAGTGCTGTATCCAAGCATGTTAACAGAAAGTTGAGTGGAAGGAAAAAGTTTGGAAGAAAAAGATGCACAACCAACCGAGAGAACCGCAGCTTTATGAGGATTGTCAAGCAAAATCGATTCAAGAATTTGGGTGAACTTCACAAGGAATGGACTGAGGCTGGGGTCAAGGCATCAAGAGCCACCACACACAGACATGTCAAGGAATATGGCTACAGTTGTCGTATTCCTCTTGTTAAGCCCTCCTGAACCACAGACAACATCAGAGGCGTCTTACCTGGGCTAAGGAGAAGAACTGGACTGTTGCCCAGTGGTCCAAAGTCCTCTCTTCAGATGAGAGCAAGTTTTGTATTTCATTTGGAAACCAAGGTCCTAGAGTCTGGAGGAAGGGTGGAGAAGCTCATAGCCCAAGTTGCTTGAAGTCCAGTGTTAAGTTTCCACAGTCTGTGATGATTTGGGGTGCAATGTCATCTGCTGGTGTTGGTCCATTTGAGTTGTTTGAAAACCAAAGTCACTGCACCCGTTTACCAAGAAATTTTGGAGCACTTCATGCTTCCTTCTGCTGACCAGCTTTTTAAAGATGCTGATTTCATTTTCCAGCAGGATTTGGCACCTGCCCACACTGCCAAAAGCACCAAAAGTTGGTTAAATGACCATGGTGTCGGTGTGCTTGACTGGCCAGCAAACTCACCAGACCTGAACCCCATAGAGAATCCATGAGGTATTGTCAAGAGGAAAATGAGAAACAAGAGACCAAAAAATGCTTAAACTACTTCAGTCTGTGCGCATTGAATTTATTTAATACACGAGTTTCACAATTTGAGTTGTATTACTGAAATAAATGAACTTTTCAACGGCATTCTAATTTATTGAGATGCACCTGTATGTAAGAGTACAATAAATTTCAATTGAAAGGCTCCGTTACTTTAACAGTGATCTCTCAACCAGAGGGATGAATCTAAATTATTGGTTTGAATATGGAATGTTCTTTTAATACCTCAGAAAATGGTTTTGCAACATATGGGTTCATCTTTAGTAATCTCTTTTTACATTTCAGGGTGATGATGGGAAGACCTCTGTTAGAGATCGGTTCAATGCGAGGCAATTTATGTCTTGGCTTCAGGATGTAGACGACAAGTTTGACAAGTTGAAGGTACAAAAGCAAATAGAAATAGGAAATGAAATGAAATGCAACAAACAACTAGCATCTGTAGAAATATCATGGTACATGACATGGTACAAATGTAAATGTCTTGTATTAGCAATGCATTAAAGTTTGAAAATACTACTTCCGTTCCAACAGATCTACTTTACTTTTAATTCTTTTTTTCAAAAACAAACAAATAAATAAAAATAGTTTAAGGTTTGACTAGCTCTGCTACTAACCACTAGAATATCGAAAGAACTTACTATACCTTCTGATCACACTGCCAAAAAAATAATCAATATTTTTGTCGTTTTCTAGTGCAAATGTCTAAACATTCTTAAATAAAGATACATTTACTGGATAAGCAAAATGACGAAATAAGAAGCCTTGTTTTCTGAGAAATTGATAAAAAGGAAGTGAGTTTATGATTAAAGCAACAAAAAATATCTGTCAAAGGGCTCAGAAAAATCTACTTTTTCAACTGACAGATGTTTGTGCTTGTTTTAAGCATAAACTCACTTAATATTGCTCAATTTCTCAGAAGACAAGACGTATGTTCAGCTTGCATCTCAAGTAAATCTATCTTGATTCAAGGATGTTTAATATTTGTATTGAAAAGCAAAACAAAATACTGAGGAAGAATTTATTTTATTTAATTTGCGGTGCATGCAACATTTAATTCCATCACTTTATGAATTAAAGACTCCTATTTAAGATCTTTTTAGGCCATGATTTGTGGAAGGGTAAATTATGACTTTTTAAGACCTGCAGAACTCTGTCAGATAATGAAATCGCAAATAAATTAGACTTTATTTTAAATAAATCACTGCAATATTTTGAGCAGTGATGTTCATACATAAGTGACTTAAGTGAATTTCTGTCTCTGTATGCCTGACGTGAATCTCTGTTTTCTCACAGACGTGTCTCTTGATGCGTCAGCAGCACGAAGCAGCAGCGCTAAACGCCGTTCAGCGTCTGGAGTGGCAGCTGAAGCTGCAGGAATTGGATCCCGCCACTTACAAGTCTACCAGCATTTTCGAGATTCCCGAATTCTACATCCCCCTCGTAGAGGTCAACGACGACTTCGACCTGACGCCGATATGACCCGCCGATGAGATACAGAGACGAGGGTTTAGTAGCTGTGGGACCACAAGAAGTGATGATGTCAAGGAGAAAACACGAAGCACTTGATTCAGAGGCGTGCGTGCGCATGTATGTTGTGTGTTCGTGTGTCACGGTGCACATGTTGTTGACCGGATGCTTTCTAATAAAAGAAGTAAAAAAACAAGAAGAAATATAACTCAAACGAGTGCTGCACTTCCAGGCTAGCTGTCATCACCGGTTCAGTCTGTGTTCGCTGTTCTAAGTCTGGTTCCCGGTCCAAATGCTCTTCACCATATGGGCGTCAGATTGGCTCCGATAGACTGCAGGCCTAAACTAAAACGCACTTAACCCTGAGGTCCACCATCCAGAACGGCAGACCATGGGTCAGCAGAGGAGCAACGGAAAAACCAGCCTCCGGAGGGTAAAGACCACCATCGGAAAGCATGTAAGAGAGATTTTCCTCCTCCGTTAAGAAAGAGATCTCAATCCAACATGTTTCTACAGTGAGTGTTCATAGATTATGTATAGATTGTGCTCCTCATTTTTTAACTTATTTTATACATACTGATTGTGCATTTGTAAATAGCCATGTAATTATTGTTTTTAACTTGTAAAAAATGAAAGAAAACTGAGAGGACAAAAAGTTTAAGTAATAATAAATATTTTGATTGTAAACTTTTTGTCAAATGTTTAATGGACCAAAGTTGTTTTTACATTGAAGTTCTTTGTTGTTGTTGTTGTTGTTGTTGTTGTTGTTGATGTTCGCTTAACTCTTTAAGCATGTGTTTTGAAATACTTTTTGTTTTATTTTTTTAAATTCCTCTTTTATCCCTTTGACATTCATCAAAGCCGATGTTTTTTGACTTGTGATTTCTATAATGTGCATGCTTTCGCAGGTTCGTCCCTTTCTGAAAAGTTGTACTGTGGTGAGGCTTACTGAAGTGGTCCTGGTTCTTTTCTGCCATTGTGTCTGTTAGTAACATCCACTTCTTGTGTGTTGTCCCTTGTGTCTTACGCACATTTAAAAAAAAAAAAAAAAAAAAAAAAAAGACGGCAAAGTTTGTTGTGATTTCTCGATAGGAAAAAAATACCCTTTTACAGTTTTAATGTGAGATCACAACAAAACCTATTTTTTACAACGTAATGCCTTTTGAACGATGGTTCTAAAAATGTCTATTTTAATATTTACTTGTTACATGAGGATGTACATATTTGTAATATATAATTGAATAAATTTTATTGGTTGTGAAATCAAAAACTCTTTTGCTCTCCTTTTTTTATGTCATTGACACGGAAACATTAGTCTATTAAATCTTAAAAATCATGGAATTTACTAGTGAATGCTCAAAGCATTTTTTTTTTTAAATTGAAACGCTCAAAAATCAGGACTTTTTGGACACATTTATATGCAACTTTTTGGGTACAGATGTTGTTTTGTCCAGCAGATGGCAGAGTGGACGGATTAAACAATATTAATCAACATCAAAACTATCCTTAACTAATTTAGTTCAGACTTTATCTGTATGAATAGTGCATTGTTTTGCAACTATAAAAAAAGATTATAATTATATTATTTATAAAATACTAATATTGATATAATTAAAATTCTTAAATTATATTCTTGTAATAACAAATATTATTAAATGGAAGATATATACATATATTAATAGTTATACATTTATACTGTATATATATATATATTAATAGTTAATAAAATAAAAAATACTAATTATTATTGATTATTAAAGTGAATAATATAATTTAGAATTTGTATTATTTATAAAATTATAATTCTTTAAAATATTTTCTTATAAATAATAATAATAATAATTAATATTATTATTATTATTATTATTATTATTATTATTATTATTATTATTGGATGGTTAATAGTGATTGAACCAACAAACTTTCAGTTAGCAGTCCAAATCTTTAACCACTCTGATGCATGTGCTTTTGTTGAGGCCTCCTGAAACATTTAATAATCTGGCAGATCTTTTGATTTACAAATGAGAAAAAGCCCAAGAGTTTATCATAAGGAGACAACAACATTAGCAATACTGCGTAATCCCACACTTGCCTTGTTGGTGTGTCTTTAAGAGCGCGTCTCTTTCTGCTGAGATCAGAGTTCATCAGGCGGCAGATGTGAGACAGAAGGGCGTCTTCCTCTGGGGCGCTTGGAGGCTCAAAAAGCAGATTTTTCAATCGAGGTGCATTCAGATATCAAACGTTTTTGATTTATTAGTGACATTTAAATAATCCTTTCAATCCGATAATTCAAACTATTTTGAATAGTGGATACGTAAATCTGCACAGGCGAGTGTGATTAGTTGAAACTCACCATGTGATCTCGTTTGTTTGCTTCTTCCTATTTTAGCAGCGTTCTGAACAATAATAGACGCCTAATAATAACAATAAGAAACTTTAATAAAAAAAATGGATACACAGCAAAGATGTATTGTGTAGACCCGTAGGTTTCCGGGCCAGTAAGCCACGCCCCCTCGAGGACCCGGGTGTTTTGCATATTGCCGCTCTACTCACTTCTTCCATTTCTATGAATCAAAGCCGCTCATGTTTCTATTCAGAGTAAAAGGAGCCAAGACAAGAGATCTGCATGAGAGAAAGTCAAAAACCAAAGGAAAGTGCTGAGAACGCTTCAAAGTGATACAGTAAGTAGGCTTGTTTTATTTGCCAAATACATGTAAAGATGTGACGTATGGCAGATCTGTGACGTGATAATCCTTAGTGTTTTTGCGTCATGTTTGCGGTAATAGAGACACACCAGCGCTTTTGGACCTCTGTGCGTTGTATTAGTCTGTAAACGAGTCTTTCTGGCGTTTATGCAAAGCTTTTCTTTGTTTTTATGTATTTGACGTGAGGAAAGAGCGCGCCACTGTAAAGTTTCTCAGTGTCCTGTATGTCCAAATCTGTATTTCATTTGCTTGAATGTGACGTAGCTAAATTTGCTTTAAAAGGAAAAACAAAACTAGGAACAAGTTATGCATAAAAGTGCTAAAATATCCTGTTTTGGTATATATACACACACACAGACTAAAATAATATGTAAATAACATTTTTAATATTTTGTTAAATTAAAAATATTTTTTTCATTATCATGAGTTCCATTATGTATTTTTCTATCAAGAATATAACCATTTTATTTTTTTTAGTAATTTAATTTTTATTTATTAAATTTACTAAATACATTTTATTAAGTCAAAATCTATATTTAATTTGCCTAAATGTGACATAACTGGATTATATTTTCCAAGTTTGCATAAAGATTTTTTTTTTTTTTTGCATGTACAAAATACAAAAATTATTAAAATACCCTGTTGTATTAGTGTGTGTGTGTGTGTGTGTGTGTGTGTGTGTGTATATATATATATATATATATATATATATATATATATATATATTTCAGTGTCCATCATCTGATGTGATAGTTGGTCTGTGCTGAACGCAGGTGTGTGGAGTTTTGGTCAGGATGCGGCCGGCTCTGTTCCTCTGTCCCGTCCTGATCTCTCTGTTATTCCTTCTGTCTGGACTGACCCTCATCAACGGCTGTAACAAAGCTCTGTGTGCCAGTGACGTCAGCAAATGTCTTCTACAGGTAAGACAAGCGCTTATTTATCAGTTTCTCAGTGTTTCCTCTCCTCTGGAATTTTTAGAATTTTCATCTTTATCTACTTTTTAATAGCTGGCTCCCATGAAAAATATCAGGGAATTCGAAAAGTCATGGAAATTTTCTGTAGTGAATATAATTTTTTTTAGTGTTAGCTCTGCTCTAAAATATTTCAACAGACATAAACTGTGTTTTGAGAGTATAAAATCTGTAAATCATTATTATTCATAAAAATCTGTATTTAATAATGATGAATGCCTGGAAAAGTAACGTATATTCATTGGACAGAAGGTGTAGGAGCTCTAGCAGTTGGTTCTGAACTTTTTCAACTTCATGCTCTGATACGGTTTGAGTTTATATTTACACTAGAAGGAAATCTAATCATCATTAACAAAGATTCATTGTTTTAGGGGCAGGACTTCTTTTTTTCTGCAAAATTCCCTTTCGGTAGCTCAAGTTGGACGTGTGGAATACTGAAAAATGTTTGAAAACATTCCCAGAACATAATATCCAAGTGAAACAGGATAAGGACGCATCTCTTTCCCTCGTCGATTCAGAACACACACATTTTTTCAGATTCCTGAGAGCAGAACATCATAATGTTGTGAAGTTCCAGTCAGAAGCTTTTTCTTCGTGATGTTCTTCTTCTGTGTGTTTTTTGCTCTCCGCTGCTGAAACACTGTGTTTGAGGGCAACTGTTTAACTCATGTTATACTGGATCACTTTTTCCCTGCAGCATAACGACGGCTCTGCACTCTGTGTGTGTTTCATGTATGTTATTTGTGGCACTTTCTGTTGTGCATATGACTCATTGTTGATTTTTAATTTTAAATTTAGATCTTTGCCTGTACAAAAAAATGGCCATGATGATACCGTGGTACAGTGGTGGTATCAGAGGGTAATATCCTAGTATTTCAGCAAGTGTCATATAAAAACCACAGTACAGAAAATTCTGCATTATGGTATACTTGGGAAGGTCCTACCCCCATATATTTTATTTTATTTTATAATTTATTATTTTATTTTTATTTTTCAAATTCTGCTTCCCTAAATATTTTCTCATTTCTATCATCTATATTCCTTTTCTTTCTTTCTTTCTTTCTTTCTTTCTTTCTTTTGTTTTTATTTCTCTCTCTCTTTCTGACAAGTCTGCTGTGATTGGATCTGTTGGCGGTGTTTCCTCTGGTCTGTGTGTCCCGATGAGACCGGGAGAGGAAGAGAGACAGAGACAGACAGTCGGGGGACGTGAGACGTCTGTCTGGGGAATAAACACAGAGGTTCATGACGTTATGCGAGTAAACAGCCCAGCACACACACTGACGAAAGACATACGAGAGCAGTTGAGAAAAAACCTGCCGAAAGCAACAAAACATTGATTTTTATTTTCTGAAGACCACATGCTAGGATGCTGTGCGGTTGCTAAGGTTTGCTAGTGAGGCTCTAGTTTGTTCTGAGTATTTTTCTCTCAGTTTCTAGTATGTTCTGCCAGGGCATTGCTACAGTGTGTTGGGTGGTTTGTGGGACGTTGCTAGGGTGTTCTGAGCGGTTGCGTGTAGGGCTGGCTGGTCTGGCCAAAAATATTATCATGCTATTTTTTTCATCATTTGATATCAGTATTTATCTTGATATTAATTTCATACCATTAATGGGGAGGGAAATGCACTCCACATGTTTGTTAGGCCTCAAATTATTATTAAATAAAAAACTATTAAATCATATTTGTTAACTGAATAAAGCTGAATGGAAATACAATATAATAAATAGTAGATGAAAACCTAAAAAATTAGAATGTGAAAACTGAAATAAAATAATGAAAATTAAAAAACTTAACAAAATTACTGAAACTGAAATTAAAATGAAAAAGTATAAATGCAATCAAATTTAAAACATTAATAAATACTGTAGTATTATAAAGATAATACTAAAGATACTCTCCACAGGGTAAGATACCTTTTAATTTAGAGCCCCATTAAATAAGTTTTTTTTTCTCAACATTTTGTGTTTTCATTTTATTTTTTTGGATCAAAACGATAAGGTACTATAGAAATTAAAGCATGGATGAAACAATATCATGGTTGTATGATATAATAAATAATAATAATAAATAAATGTAATGTTTTAATAAACTGTATTATTGTTGTTATTATTATTACTTTGAGAAGTACATTTTACTATAAAATAGCAATGTATTTGTCATAATTTCTTGTGCCAGATCATCAAGATGTTCTAAATATTAAAAATTACTCAAAAGTTTATTATTGATATGATGGATTTATTTCGATATCGATTTATCACCCAACCCAAGTTGGTAGGACATTGCTCGGATGCCCTGTAAGGTTCCTGGTGTTTTTTGGAACGTTGCTGTGGCGTTGCTTGGTGGTTAGTTGGTTGTTTTGTGTGTTGCTACTGTTGGTTTGAAATCTGCTGAAAGTTCCTAGACTATTTGTGTGTGTGTAGTTACTGTAAGCTGTGGCTGTCAGTCGTGTGTCTCTAGGTGGGGCAGCTGAGGTTGTTTTAGTCACACATGAATGCTTTGTGGGGCAAGGCAGCACACGTCCCGTCCGCTCAGAGCACTTTCACACAAGCACACACACTTTCTCCTGCTCTCTGTTATTCTGCTGTCTCACTCGCAGCTCATAACGAAATAACTGTTACAGGTTTGTGTTGATTTTCGTCCAAAAGTACATTAAAATAAAAATGATGATGTGAGATATATATATATGTATGTATATGTATGTATGTATAAAGGCCTTTTTATTCCTGGAGAGCAGGCAGAGAGAGGAGGAGTGAATGTCAGCATCAGTGTGACAGGTTGAGCTCTGAAGAGGAAGTGAGGGCACACAGGAACCGCCAGGTGTTCATGGCCCCCGTCCGGCCCCAAACACTGACCTTCATTTAGAAGAATGTTCTCTCTCTTAGTTTCAGTTTAACATGCTTTATTGTCATGACAAACATTGTACATTAGCATCGCTGAGGCATTAAATGAGCTCAAAATAAGTCAGCATGAAGCATTTTAATTCTGTGGTGTGTCATATTTCAGAGTAAAACTGTAAAAATAAATTACATACAGGAAAAAAACAATATTGCTATTGTTATTTTTCTATGTAATTTATTTTTAATTAACAATTAAAGCCAATATTTTCCTGCAAAATAGGAAAATTGATTTAAAGGTGGAACATTTAGAGCAAAGATTACAAGAAAATGTTATTTATTTATTTTACTTATTTACTTGCTTACTTGCAATTAAATTAACTGTGAGAATTGATATCAGTTGGACCATCATTAAACTTTTTCCTCTGTAATGTGTCATATTTGCAAGTAAATCTGTAAAAAATAATTTACATACAAAAATAATAGTAGTAATTAAAAACCAAACAGGAAAATTGACTTAGAGGTTAAGCATTTAGATGAAAAAAATATGTTAACAAATGCTTTGAATAATATTTTTTATAATAAAAAGACCCGGAAAAATATACATAATAATATTTGAAAAATTATATTAAAATAACAATAATTTTAGTAATATTAAAAAAATATTTTATGTGTTTGTGTGTGTGTATGTATAATACTATTAAATATAAAATATTAAATATTAAATACATGAGAATGGATTTTTTTAATATTATATATTAAAAATATTTTTCAATAATTTTTAACAATATTTTATGTTAGAATAAAAAATATTTTTTTTCCATTCTCATGAGTGTTCCATTGTGTGTATTTAACCAAAAATGTAGTCATTTTATTTATTAAGTGTCTAGAAATGTAATAAAAGATTTGTGAGAACTGATATCAGTTGTATCACAATTAACCATATAATTATTTGAATTTTGCATGCGCTATCAGACATTATAGTTGCAGTGACGGTTCATTTCACAGCTGGGCAGAATCATCTCTTTTTCAAATGAACAATGTGGATTGTTTGCAGGTACAGCAGGAGTTTGGTGAGACTGTATTTGGACAGGTTGTGCTTCAGTGTCTTGAACTCAAGTAAACTGAGCTTTTATGACTTTTATGCAGTTTGGCTCGATGCTTCTTTTAAGGAATGCATGAAAATCACACACGCAATTCCCCAAACTAAAGAGCACTGGGCAGGGATGCAGGGGAATTGTCTGGGCTTGTTTCTTTTGGCCCACGGTGTTTTCAGGTATTGGCTTTTCTGTAGTCGCTTTTATGTGTTTCTATTGTAACTCTCTGTGTTTCCTCTCCTGAACTTTCAGTTTTAATGGCACACACACACACACACACACACATCTGGAAATTGACCTCTTCCTCACAACTGCTGGCAAAACACGAAACGCAGAGAGCCAAATGTGTGTGTCTGTGTTCTGCTGTTTTCTCTGTAATTATAACTCTAAATGTGTCCCAGGTTTGGGTCAGTCTTTTTCCCCTCTCCGCTGGGGCGTTGGACGTTTTTTCCAGCGTGGAACAGTTCGCAGCTCTGTTTCTTCTCAGGCTGGTGCTGTTTCTCATGTTTAAATGTTCTTTGTCTCTTTGGGTGGTTTCCTTTTAACTCTTGCAGCTGAAAGATCTTGATGTTTCTTTCAAGACTCACGGCTCTCTGTAGCACATGTGTTTGGAGATCATGTTTATGTGAGCTAGACTTCCTCCACGTCATCTCATTTCCCCCCCTGTATGTTAACCTTTCGTAATGTGTATTTTGTGTGTGTGTGTGTGTGTGTGTGTACAGGGTCTGTGTCAGTGCCGGCCGTCGGAGGGAAACTGTTCGTGTTGTAAGGAGTGCATGCTGTGTTTGAGCTCTCTGTGGGAGGAGTGCTGCGACTGTGTTGGTGAGATTGAAATCAATACACGATCGATACTCATTCAGCACTCTAACTCTAACAGATAAATCTCACAGCTGATCCATGAACAATAACTAGTATTTTTACTCGCTTATTTGTATTTTTAACTAGTATTTTTATTTTCTTTTCTTTATTTTTTTAATTTTAATATATGATGTTATTTTTCAAATTTAAATTAAAATTATACATTTATCTATGCAAAAATACATTATACATTTTTTTAATAATTCAAAATTAAATTATAAAATAAAATAAAATATTTTTTGTTTATAGTCTTGGCTCTTAAAACTTATAGTCTTAAAATGTTTTGTTGTATACATATTCCGTAAGAATACATTATGTTGATATCTTATTTAATTTTTGTTGTTGTTGATGTTGTGTTATTTTATGTTATTTTTGATTAATTGGTTTATTTTAATCAATAAAATATTACATTAAAATTCTAAATTTATATATGCATAAAATACATTATGGAGATATTTTTGTTTTAAATAAATCAAAATTAAATCATAAAATAAAATATTTTTAGTTTATAGTCTTGGGTCTTAAAACTTATAGTCTTAAAATGTTTTGTTGTATACATATTCCATAATAATACATTAATAAATAATACATTATAAAATAAATACTCCCATAATGCATATCAAAACATAAATAAACAAATATATTTTACACATCTGGTTTATGTACAATGACTGAAATAAAATAAATAAAATAAAATAAAACAATACAAAATAAAATGATAGAATAGCATAAAATAATAAATAATGATATAAAATAATAAAACAAATGAAATGAAGTGATTATCATAAGGAATGATTATTAGGATTATTAAAGGTCGCACCGAGACTAGAAACTGAAGACGCTCAGGTTGTGTTAACAGGTTTGGCTCATTCCCAGTCCAGTGAGAGCACTTGTAAATATTAGGACTAGTTTGTAGATGACATGAGGGCTGGTGTACGCTCCTCTGACAGCGGTCTAAAGTGTGAGGTGAGCTGATCCAGATACTCTCATCTCTGTGTGTTACGGCTTCAAACACTGACTCCAGATCAGTTCAGATAAGGCTTTCCCACTTAACATTTTTAGGGAAATCCAATCAGAATGCAAAAGTTTAAAGCATATCATTCCTGAACGTAATACAAAAACGAGCAGTTTACGATGCCGATAGGTTTGGGAAAGCAAAGCATGCTGTAGATGCCACATTTATCAGTTTTTATTCTCTGTATTCGATTGGTATCCTGTTTTAAGTAATTGCGAACCACACACATAGTAATAATGCATGAGCGGCAATAATCTAGTCAACAAAGCTACTGATGAAACTTTTAATTTAAAGAGGGTTTTATGACTAGATGAAAAAGATGCATCATACCTAAAACAGTTAATGAACACGATGCATGATGCATCTGTTTCTCACAACAAGGACATAAAAGCATCAGATTGTAGAGATCATTCTGTTCCAAACGCGTTTATTGGTGGAGAGGGAACGGAGGGATGTGTTGTTCCTGAAGGCCGAACTTGCCATGGTTTTGGTAATCAGAAGCAGCTGTGCTGGCAGCCGCTCCGCAGATAATCTGAAACACAAGGTCTCTGCAGCGTTCTGCTCCTTATTAAAACCTTCATCCACCATCTGATTACCTTCCGTACCAGCAGTTAAGGATCTCTCCAAGTGGAGCTGCTGTTGACAGTCGTGTTTTATAGTCTTTAAATATGTCACAGTATTTACTTACAAATAAATAAATAAATAAAAGTTCACTAAAAATAGAAATGCACACATAAAATGTTTTATTTTTTAGTATTTTATTATTTTATTTTATCAGTGTCTTTCCTCAGATCTTAGTAATCCTAATAAAAAAAAAAAATCTTTTATTTTATTTATTATTGTCTTTGCTTATATCTTAATAATCCTAATAAAACAGAAACTGGTTTATTTTATTTTATTTTATTTTATTTTTGTCTTTACTCAAATCTTAATCATCTTAATAATCAGTTCTTATAATAAGCACTTTCTTATATAAATGAAATTAAAATATATAAATATAATAAATAAATAATTATATTAAATAAAAAATTTTGTGTGAAAAACAAATATTCAATCCTTTGGTCTATGGAAAAAAAACTTGATTTTATCCCCCCCCCCCCCCCCCCCCCTCCCCCCATTTTTGGTTTAAAACAGTGTGTAATGACATTGGGGGAGAGTAAATGATGACAAAATGATTATTTTTGGGTGAACTATTCCTTTAACAGTGATCAACATTTAAATATGACAAGAAATAAATAAATAAATATAATTAATGAAATAATATAAATATAAATATAATGTAAACGTGCAAATATTAAAAAGTATGAAGTTGTCACAATATTTCATCAAATGTGAATATCAAATAATGTAAACCTTTACATTTAATATAAAAATGTACAAAATTGTCAACATTTTACTCCAAAAAAAAAATTTAAAAAATAAATAAAAAATCTGCATTGTTCATTGCTGTTAGTAGATGTATAGCAGCCAAGCAGTCTCTAAATTCTTCAGCTGTGGTCATGTTTGCTTGTAAAGGTTGGCATTGATTTTTTTTGTGGCTTTTCTGTCGTGATGTGTGCACCATGTTGAAGTTCTTCATTTTTTCTGTCTCACAGGAATGTGTAACCCCAGGAATTACAACGACAGTCCTGCCACCTCCAAGAGCACCGTCGAGGAGCTGTACCGACCGATCCCGTCGCTCTTCCGCGCTCTGACCGAAGGCGACGCACCCATTAACATGATGGTCGTGTCCTTCCCCGTCGCGGAGGAGCTTTCCCACCACGAAAACCTTGTGTCTTTCCTGGAGACGCTCGACAGCCAGAGCCACAACATCTCACTGCCCATCAGCAGCAGCAGCAGCAGCAGCACTGTCCATGACGGTGCGTACCGTCAGAAAAATCTCTAGGAAAACATATTAAAACATGACTGTGGAAAAAATGCTGTTTTCACTCAAGGAAAGAGGATGGTGTCCAAAAAGGACATAAAAGCAACTTTAAAATATCATGGAATCTGTACTCATGCGCTATGTTTTTGTAATTTTGTATGGCAAATTATTATTCAGCCCACTTTCATTGGATGAAAAAAATAATTTTGAATATGTCACCTCGAGGTCTCATTTTTTGTTTCACAAAAGAAAGAAAAGAGTTTGGATAAGTGGTATAGTAAATGATTATTTGTTATTTAATAGTCGACCAATACGGGTTTTTCAGTTGCCAGTTTTTTCTTCTACTTCACATAATAGTTACATTTAAATGTAAATGAAAATATAAATATTATTAATAAAATGATATAAATAAACATTGAAATGTAAAAAGTTGCAATATTTACTCAGAGTTCACAAAAATTATTTTACTTTTTATTTAGTCTTTAGTTTATAGTCTTAATATAAGCTCAAGTTATTGATCTTAATAATAAGTTGTTCTAATAATAATGTTTTGGATAAATCACGGTTTGTTTTAAATAAAAATGAAAAATTATTTTAAAATGAAATTAAGATACTTCTTAATGCATAAACTGACCATGAACTGCAAAAAAAACACAAATATATATATATTTTTTGTGAATTTTATTTTAGCCCACTTTCATTGTATGAAAAAAAAATGAAACTTGGATAATTTGCCTCCACATCTCATTTTTTGTTTCACTAAAGAAAGAAAATGGTTAGAAATAAGTGGTTGAGTAATAATGATAAAATGTTTATTTTTCAGGTGAACAAATCCTTTTATAGTGGTTGACCAATTTAGAGTTTTCAGTGGCTAGTTTTTTCTTCTATTTCACACATTTATATTTTATAAATTTATAAATTTAAAAATATATATAAATACTATTTAACCAATTAAATAATATAAATATACATTTACATTTAAATATAAAAATTGACGATATTACGTTAAAATATTGAATTTAATTTTTTTAAATCAATTAGAATTAAATTAAATCATAGAAAAAGCTCACATAATGCTTAAAATGAGTGTAAACTGCATAAATAAAGACAAATATTTACTTTAAAAATGTAACTGCAAAAATAAACTTTTTTTATTTTATTGTCTTTAATTTATAGTCTTAGCTCAGATGTTAATAATAAAGTCTAACAATAATCACATATATTTAATATCTTTTATTTTATTTAAAATCAGAATTAAATTAGATTATAGAATAAAAAAATGTAATGCCTACAATTACGGTAAAGTGCATAAATAAACATTTTGTGTAGAAAACATTATTCAACCTACTTTCATTCAATGGAAAATAAAAGCTTGAATATTTTGCAGGATGTATTTATATGTAATTTCAGGAAAGTAACTTCTCTTCTCTTCTCCTCTCTTCTCTTCTCTTCTCTTCTCTTGTGCTGTTCGTCTGGCTCTGCTCTCATTCCTCAGATGCCTTGTGTACGGTGGTCTACTTTGATGACTGCGTGTCCATCCGTCAGTGTAAGCAGTACTGCGAGTCGATGGGCGGATCAAAGTACCGCTGGTTTCATAACGCCTGCTGTGAGTGCATCGGTCCTGAATGTCTGGACTACGGCAGTAAAGCCGTCAAATGCATGAACTGCCTCATCTGAGAGACTTTACACACTTCATCTGGTGTTTTATTGTATAAAACACGTCTGACCATTTCTGCTCTTGTTTACAGATCTTGTTTCTTATTCTTGTCTTTTGGAAAATAAGGTCAAGGGGGGTTTTTTTGTAAGTTATCGATATTGTTTGTGAATTATTACAGCAGTATGTAGAGGACATTTCTCATTCAATTCGTATTCCATCTGTATATAGTTCTCATTTCATATTCATATGTCTGGTTTCATTATTAAAAACTGAAGTAAACTCTTGTGTTTGTTTTTCAGATTAATTCACTGATGTTTAAGGTTTTAGTCTCATTTGATGATTTCAAATGAAAAAAGAGATTTAATCTGTATTTGTACACAGTTTGATTCACACAAGTGTTTGAGTTAAACTAATTTTATTTTATTTTACTAATGACAACATGGATGCAATTTTATTCAACAACCAAAGTTTATTTTAAAATTATATTTGCATATAAAAGGGAAAGTGTACGTTTTAGATGGGATCCTTCTCAGAATCTTATCGCAATAACATTCTGAGAAGGTTCTCAGAATGTCTTCTGGTCTTTAATAATGTTCTTTAGACATTAGAACAAAAATGTTATTTGTAATTTTTTATGGAATGTTTTTCTTCTAAAATGTTTTAGTTGAACGATTGTTTAACGTTTTTAAAATGTTACTTCTTGTTTTGGAAATTTTAGAGAACATTTAAAAGTATCATTCCTTTGATGTCTGCAAAATGATAAAATGGAATGTTGCCTTAATATTTATATAACAAAGAAAAAAACATAAAAAAACATAAAAAAAAAACTGACTTTTAGAACTTTCAGAAAACTTTTTCATAACATAATGGGATATTTTGTATGAGAAACTTGTCTTTTAAGGTTTTTGCAATTTTTGTCTATTTTTAAAACATTTTGCAATCTTGCATTTCACTTTTTAAAATATTTTTAAATCTTCTATATATATACTATTTAAAAATAGTCCTGACTAATACATTTTTAAAACTACATGTTCCTTGAAATCTCTCCATATGCAGTATGAACAAATTTCTCATGGTTAATAACTATAAATAATAATTAGAAAAAAAAAGTTTTAAAATGGAATAGAAAATGTCACACTGCTGTTTTGTCAGCTTCCCTTTAACATTGGCCGTCCTGCACACTGGTTCATTTCTGGTTCATATGCACAGTTATCAGTCATCATGAACCCGTTATGCTGAAGATAAGCAGTAGTTTGTGTAGGGATGTTGTGTTATCTGTACTGAACTCCCTCACCGCAGCTCTCGTCTCTGACAAACTCTGAATGTAAGTTGGCATAAATGCATGATGACAGCCAGATGTAGCCAGCATCAGTCAGACCTCATTCACAGCACAGCTGACAGGTGTGTGTGTGTGTGTGTGTGTGTGTGTGTGTGTGTGTGTGTGTGTGATCTCAAAGACTTTCTTTCTTTGACTTTAAGACACACTTTAGCTATTCTTGCTTTCAAACATTTTCTGCTAGAATCATGAGTGCCTTATTTGTGAAGTTTCAGTAATGCTGCAAAATACAAGTCGGGTTTAAATTACTGCTTAAATTTCAGTTATTTTTATAACTGAAAATTACTCAACTGAATCAGTATTATACTATCATTGAGCTACTATTATAGCTTTTATTAATATTTTTATTTTTGTATTTTTAAATTTACTTTCGATTTTAGGTGAAGTTGTAGTAGTTTTGTTGTTTTTAAATATGTATATATTGTTTTTATTAATTTTCATTTCAGTTTTAGTCATTTTAATACATCAAGTTAAACTAAAAGAAAATAAATGTTGCAACTAGCTGAAGTTAATTTTTTTGTATTTTATTTCAGTTAACATTTATTTTATTTCAAGTAACAAAAAGTGTTTTAGTTAACTATAATAACTGAATTAAATTATTAATGTTTTATGTATTTACTGTTTATTTTCATACATAATTTAATTTCAAAAATGATTTAAAACTACTTTAGGCCTATATACTTAATTGACTTAGAGATCTTACACTGAAATGTTTTTCTCTAAAGAAGGATATCTCAAAGATGTTTTCTGTAAATGTTCAATGGTAATACTCAATAATTGAATAGTTTTGTGTTTCTGAACGGTTGTAAATGCTTTAGCACCATCTGCATGATAGTAATGCCATTACACACATTTATAATATTCATAACAGTCGTATACAAAGATCTCTATATAGGATTAGATATAAATTAGTACCATAACAGTTCATTGCTGACAAACTCACTCATTATGAGGTCTTTAAATGTTTAAATTGATCTGTTTATTAGAGTTTATAATGGCTGAAAATGCATTCGTCGACTCACTCTTTCTCCACTAGGTGTCACTTTCAGCTTATGTATTTTTTGTTGTGCAATAAGTTTTTGCTTTTTTTTTTTTTTTTACCATTGTTAAAATGTTGTTAAATAAATAAATAAATAAATAAATACAAATAAATAAATAAATAAATAAATGTTCGTGCCTAAAATAAAGGGGAAAAAAATCAAAATACACACATTAAAAAAAAATCTATATTTAATATACATTATCTAAAAAACAAAATTGGCTTGTCCTCTGGTTAAAAATTAAAATAATTTTTATCTAAAATTATATTGTTTCAACATGTTTTATTGTTACTGATTTGAAGCTTTTTACAGTGTGCCGCTGTGTGTATTTTCCCAAACGCGTTCCGTCGCGTCACAGCTCTGGTTTATTTTTGCTCCGTTCGGGCTTCCATACTTCGCCTCGTTCTCGCTCTCAGTCGGTCCTGCAGCGAAGATGGCGGAAGCTCCCCCGCGGCCCTGCCGGTTCTTCTGTCACCGGTGTTCGGAAGAGATCAGCCCTCGGCTCCCGGTAAGACGCCGCGGTCTTAACGAGCCTCTCCCGAAGGCTTTGAAAGGGTATGGATGCGTGTAACGGAACAAACGGCCTCTTTTATTACGCGCTTCTCCGCGCGCGCTGTGCTAACGGCTAACAGGCTGCTGGTTGCCAAGCTGGTTGCCAATAGCAACAATCAGGATTAAAATGAGGATTTAATAGAATTACACTTAATTGTAGAGGTGAAAGTTTAATCAGACGGACTCTTGGCAGAAGTGAGCGCAGATTAAAGAGTTTTCCAGAGCTCTGCTGTTTGTGTAACCTGTCAAACCTGAAGGCTGCTTGTTATGACATCAACTCGGTACTTTCACTAACGTTAACTAACTTCGTCATCGCGGATAATGTAATATTGACATGATGATATTTAGTTATAATCTTGTTAGATGGGTCTGGTTTGTGTTTCATATGTGGTTCAGTTGTCTGATCTATAGATCATGTGGTTTACTTGGTCTAAACAGAGAGCTAGTTATGAAGTCAGCTGGGTAGCTAGTTGTGTTATTTACTAAACATTGTGCGATTAATACTGTTCGGCTATACATTTTCAGACATTCATAGCCCTGATTTTGATGTCTGATCTGTCTTGTCATGTAGTTTAGTTGCCTACAACTGAAAACTGATGGTTATTAGAGACCAACTAGTTAGATTTTGCTAACTAATTCTAATAAGAGACTGATGATTTTCAGTGCTGACAAGCTGTTTTTTTCTGTTTAGGTTCAGTTGGTCAAGGGTTGTTTTCATGGTTGATTTTCTGAGATTCATGGCGTGTAGTTGACAGAAGGCTGATTATTATGAGAGCTGCTGGTTAGTTAAGTCATATCAAGTGTTGTGATGATAAGCAGTGTTTGTAAGCTGATCCAATGCTGATGGCTTGTTTTATGAGTGCTTTGGGTTTCTGATATAGCTAGCTTTTACAGAAGGCTGGTTATTATGAGATCTACTGGTTAGTGCTTTTATCTAATTATTGTAAACGGTATTAAATTGTTCTTAGATTTTGATGTCTGAGAACGTGTTGGCTGTTACTGCAGGCTGGTTGATATGAGATCACCTGACTAATTATAATATCAGTTTTATATGGCAGTCAAGTTTTCTTGTTTGTGTGAGTTTGGTGTCTTTTTGCCTCAAACTGACAAGTTGATGTATAAGTTGGTCTAATTCTATTGATCTGTGTTTCATGTGGTTTTGGTATCTGGTCTGTGATTCATGTAGGTCCAATTTCTTGACTGTAACCGAAGACTGGTTGCAATGAGATCAGCTGATTAATTTTTACAAATTATTATGAATAATGTCAGATTAAGAGCAAGATCCTGATGGAGGTTAATTAAAATTAAAAATTAAAAATCAAAATGAAGCCATTAAAAAGACCCACCCACATTGTTAATTGAAATAAGATTAAATAATATAAAATATATATAAGAACCTTATACTTATTTCAGTTAGTTGCCAATTCAATTTCTAATTTTTGTCTCTTTTAACTTGATAGAGGCCTACTAAAATAACTAAAACAGAAATAAAAAAAATATGTAGACATTAAAAAATGTAAAATGGAAAATATAAAAATATAAAATATTTTAATATAATGATGAAAACTAAAATAGCGTCTCAGTTCTGCTAAAATAACACTGGTGTCTCTAGTGGTTGTTGTGCTAGTGAAGGTCACACTCTCTGGCTCTACAACTTTCTGCTGACACTCGTAATAAATGATGCTAATATGGTTGGAGAATGATGATGTCATTTGTAAAACTGCCTTAATTCACTGTCAGCATTACACTGACCCAGGACATGTCAGGAATTCATCTGAAACCACGGATCTAGTTAATTTATCAGTTTCACACATACTATCATCTCTAGCTATGGGGAAATATGAGGCCAGAGATCTTTCTGCGCGTGCTGCTCCTTGTATGAGGATTCACAGGGGAGCAGGGAAGAGAATGGATGGCGTCACAAAGCTCTTTTGCTTGTCTCTTCATCATTCTGGGGCGTTATTATCCTCCTGTTGTTGTGCGGAGCCTCTAGAAAGAGCCCAAACAGGACAGAGAGCTGCAGGTCAGCTGGAGGTCATGATACAGCACCAGACGCAATCTGCAGTATAACTGAGGGAATCCTGCAGAATTAGTTTGTGATGAAAAGTGTTAAATGTACAACATGTTTATTTGTACATGAAAACTTGTCATATTAGGCAAAATATTTCATATCCAAACACATAAAGGGGCTGAGGATGTGTAGAGGTTTATGAATGACAGCCGTTACCATTTTGTGGAAATCTGCGCAGTTGAAGTGGCAGTTCTGTGCGTCCAGATTGCAGATGTCTCAGCGCTGCGATGACAGATCAGTCAAGCTCTTCTGCATCTAGTTTCTTTTTATGTTTAGATCACAAAATAAACCAGTCAAGAAAATACATGTACTGTATATTTGACTGTGCTGTTTTTCTTGTGTTTTCATGACAGATGATTATTTTTCTACCTGTCATTATGGACTCCTAAATTAAAAGCTACATTTTCTTTGTTTATTAATAGCATTAATGTAATGTGTAATGCTAACATCAGTAGGTATTTTTGTTGTTACTAGACAAGTCATGAAACATTTTACTTGAACTATTGATCTGTTACTCAGAATGTTTAATGACTTATGACACAAAGTATACAAAGATTACTTTCTCAGTTCATCTTAATCATCTTTGATGGTTATTATAAATCATATTTTTTTTCTGACTGAAATCTGATTAAATGCTTAAAACATTGCACAAGTTGGTACATTCTTAGAAATAATAAACAGTCAGGCTAATAAACTATATTATTTGGCAATGTTGTTTTCATTTTATTTATAACTATTAAAGCACTAAAAATTGTAGTTTAATTTTATTTTTATATTTTCAGTTTCATTTTCATTTTATTTCAAGTTTTAATTTGGTTTGTGCTGTGTAAATTTTATTTATTGTTTTGTTTGTTTTTTAATATTTAGCTTTATTTTATTTTTATATTACTTATTAGTTATTTTAGTACTTCAACTTTTTATTTATTTCAGGTAGTTGCCAAAGTAACATTTTGCTGTAAATAGAGTTTCTCAGTTCATTCAGTGGGTGGAGTTAATGTCCTGTTTTGACTTCTGTTTCAGGATTTCATCTGTCCGCGGTGTGAGTCTGGCTTCATCGAGGAGTTGCCGAAGAGGGAAGGTAAAGTACTGACCTGCTGCCGTGGATCTGGAGAACTGATTTCATTTGGACTGGAAAATCAACGTTGCGTTAGCGTTTTGACAAAACGTGTGTCTCTGGATCAAGAAACCTGTTTCCACAACAGGATGAAGACAGTTTAGCTCCAAACACTCTGAATGATTTTTACATGCATCAGAAACAAAAACAATAATGTGCAGATTTGATATTTTCTATCACGGTTTTTGTTGACACTGAGTTTCATGAATATACATTTGCTATTTGACTTTTTCTTTATTAAGTTTTCTCTCTCTTTGCATCTTTTTTATTTTCCAGTTCAGAGAATGGGTCCACATCTACAGCCTCTAATGATCAGAATCGGCCCTCGTTTGAGGTGAGCTGTCATCCACTGTATGTCTGTAATTGCTTCTGGCCGTTAAGTTCATTTGGCATGCAAATTTTGGTCCATAGATATTGAGTAAAAAGTGAGCTTTCTGGCCCAAAATGCAAACTTTGACAATATGCATTTAACAGATTCTCTTATACAGGGCAATATACAGATTTAGACTGTCATAGTTAATAGATGGCAAGCATGCAAATCATAAATTGTTGAAATCAGTATAGAATATTCTCCCAGGCCTCCAGTATTGCATAGAAAACCACAGACGCCACATTAAGAAAATCATGTGTGTGTGAAATAACTGGCTGATTGAAGCTCATGAAAGCTTTTCCTCTCTTCCGTCAGAATGTGGACCAGCACTTGTTTACGTTCCCGCATGGTTACGGCAGTTTGGCTCTGGGGATCTTCGATGAGGGCTTCGACTTCAGATCAGGTTCACCAGCGAAGATAACCGTGATGCAGAGAACCGCAGAGAGCGGGAGATGGCCTCACGACAGCGCTACGGGGCCAGACAGCCACGGGGACGACACATTCCCCGGAGACAAGGAGTGCGGCACGAGGGTGTACCCACTTTAGAAGGGTAAGAATTCACCAGATGGCACTGTACTGCAGATTTATTCAGTCGGGTCTGCATTTAAAATTATTGAAGTTTTTACATTTATTGAATAGCGACCTATTTTGGATTCCCACTATAATGGAAAGGAAATTGTAAGGAATTTAAAAATTTCATTGCCAGGCCTGGAAATGTCATGGTGATAAAAAAAAAAAAAAAATGGATGAAATGTTTATTTCTAAAGTATGTATAATAACAATATATACAAATACTGTTTTGTTTAATATAATTAAAAAATGAATAAATGTGAAATATTATAGAATTTTTGTATATTTTTCTTTATAGTTATTCTCTGCTTTTTTATGATTATAATTGATTTTCTACAAAGGTGTGGGAAACCCTATTTCATTAAATATTATTACTGAAGTGATATGCTAAGGACATTACTGTATACCAGAGGTACCCAAACTTTTTAATATGAAGGGCCAAAAATGAAACTTGATTGATGGCCATGGGCCAAAGTAAATATTGCATTATGTCCAACTGTATAATATTAAAATATTTAACATTTAAATAATTAAAAAAAAAATGTAAATACAATTTTAAAAATGTTTAAAATATTTTTAATCAAATTTACTCATGTGATTTTTTTTTTTTTTTTTTTTTTTTTTTTAAGGAAAAAACAGAAAGGAAAAAAACAAACTTTTTCAATGCAGAAACAAAATAATAATATTAAACAAAAATAAAAATTAGAAATCAATAGCATGTATTTTTCCTATTTTTCCCCCCCTACTTTTGGCATTGTGGCCAATTCAAAAGTCATCACGCGGGCACTGGTTTGAGCATCTACACTAAAAAAAATATATATATGTTTGTCAGGTTTTTGCCAGGTTTAAGGATGGAATACAATGTTTTTGTTACTTTTTGAAAATGTTAATTTTTGTTTTCACAGAATCATTCAGCAGTTAGTTAATGGAATTATTGCTCCGACAGCTATGCCAAACATGACAATGGGGCCATGGTGAGTCGCCAATGAAATTTGTCTTTTTTTTTTTTTTTTTTTTTTTTTTTTTTTTACATTATTTCTCAGTTTATGATAAACCACATCTGATCACTGGACTCTAAACTGCTGTTCTACAGGGGAATGCTACACTCAAACCCAATGGACTATGCATGGGGTGCCAATGGATTAGATGCCATCATAACACAGGTCTCAAGTGGCTTATTGCTTTATTTTATAACCACAAGGAATATGAAACTCTACAGAGCCCCATGTTATATTGCAAATACTATCAGTGCATTTAAAAAAACAGTATTATCACACTCACTTTTTTGTCCCTGTTGTCATCCTGTAGTTATTAAATCAGTTTGAAAATACGGGTCCCCCTCCGGCAGACAAAGAGAAGATTAAGAGTCTCCCTACAGTCCAGATAACACAGGAGCACGTGGGTAAGAAGACAGACGTCTGATACATGACTACACACTGCTGGAGCACAGCATCAGTTGATCTGTGTTTCATGTTTTAGCAGCGGTGAATGTTGAGATTTCTCACAGAGGGTTCTGTATGCTGACAGCGTGATGTGCTTTAGCTTTCTAATTGTAACTGTTAGATGTCCCACATGGTAAAACCCTCTCTGAAGATTTGCATCTCTAAATTAATCTGCTTTTAAAGAGTCATCACTGCAGCCGTCAAAACACTGCCTTTGCAAAAGATACACGCCTTCAAGCGCAAACTTCAGAGCTGCTGTGAACAGAGTATTTATGTCTCAGGGTTTTTTTTTTTTTGTTTGTTTTTTTTGTGAGCAAAATATTACTTTTGTGCAATAAGAGAGATATTAAAAATGTGTAATATATATAAATACACACAATGTATATAGATAGTATGTACAGTATACAAGTACACTACTGCTCAAAAGTTTGGAGTTTCTTTAAAAAAATTAATACTTTTATTCAGCAAGGATGTATTTAATTGATTAAAAATGACAGTAAAGACATTTATAGTGTTACAAACCTATTTCGAATAAATGCTGTTCTGTTCAAAGAAGAATCAAAGAATCCTGAAAAATAAAATGCATCACAGATTACACAAAAATATGAAGCAGCACAACTGTTTTCATCATTGATAATAATCAGAAATGTTTCTTGAGCAGCAAATCAGCATATTAGAATGATTTCTGAAGGATCATGTGAAACTGAAGACTGGAGTAAGGATGCTGAAAATTCAGTTTTGCCTCACAGGAATAAATTACATCTTACAATATAAGTTATTTTAAATTGTAAAAATATTTTATAATATTACTTTTTTTTTACTGTATTTTTTGATCAAATAATTGCTGCCTTGGTGAGCAGAAAAGAGTACCCAAACTTTTGAATGGTAGTGTGTATATATATATATATATATATATATATATATATATATATATATATATATATATATATTACAAATAACACCTAAACAATATTACAATAAATAAGTTGCACAGTCAACTAGTCTCTAGTCATTCAATCAATATTGAAGATATTTACTGTAGTCTATATTTTCACATTCTCAATAACAGTGCAGTCAGTTTAAACTCACCATGAGCACTGATAAAATGATTGATCTGTGATGTTGATGCTTCCTTTTTCTGATGTTCAGGTGCTGGTCTAGAGTGTCCTGTCTGTAAAGAAGACTACAGGGCAGGAGAGAACGTTAGACAACTTCCTTGCAATCATCTCTTTCATAACGACTGTATAGTTCCCTGGCTCGAGCAGGTGGCGTTTCTCTTCTGTTTTATTTCATTTCTCCATACTTAATCATCTAAACTCAAAATATTTACAACTTTTGACAATGTATATTTGGCCGTGATCCAGATAAAGTCCATTTCAATTTGTAGTTTGTGACATTAATTTCATGGTTCATGGTTCTGTACAGAAAGGCAGGAGTTTGCAAATTGAATTTGTGCTAATTGCTGCTGCTGTGTTTGGGTTCATCGTGTTATACAGCACCTTCAAACTCTGTTACTTTTTAAAATGAATATGCATGTGTTGCAATTAAAAAGTACTTCTGAAAAAGTAATACGGCAGGCTTTCAAAAATATGCTCTTGTCAAACTCAGACACTTCTGACTTTGTTAATTATAACTTGATGACAAGAAAATGAACAGGATGGGAATAAAGAGCTGAAGTTAGTCATTGCTCAGTGAGGGAATGTCAGCGCACATGTCAACTGTCAACCAAAGGTTCAAGTTCATTTCCAGACATTTTTTGTAACTTTTCAAATGTTAATATTATAACTTTAATGAAAACAAAACAAAACAAAAACTTTTATCACAATATGACCTAAAATCCACGGCTGATGCTTACACATGTCTGTGCTGCTGTTTCCCACCCAAACTGAGATCACTTCCTGGAGGATCATGTCATTACCTGACCAGACTTTTGCTAGTTTAAACTAACGACTAAAACTAATAGTAATTTATAGGGTGGGAAAAAAAAAATCTTTTTTTTTGAACATAGATTTTAGTTTGTGCAGCATTCAGGGGCATGACAAAAATGTCAACATCAAATTCACTTATTTGTTCATTTAATTTTGATATTACAAAATAAAACTAGCAATGAATTTCATTTTTGTTTAAAAATATATCTAACATTAAGATTTAAAGACACAAAATTTGATTCAGTAATGTTTTAATGTTTTTTTTAAATTATGCTCAAGGCATTTATTTGAAAAATACAGTACAAACAATAACTTTATTGCTACTGTTTTCTACTTTTCTTTTCTATATTTTAAAATATAATTTATTCCTGTGATGCAAAGCTGAATTTTCAGCATCATTACTCCAGTCTTCAGTGTCACATGATCCTTCAGAAACATGGTAGTTAGTTATAATAGTTTAATTAGAACAGTTTTTGTTACTTGAAATAAATTAAACTTTTATTAAAATATATATTAATATTAACTAAAATGCCAAGGCAACATTTTCTATTTTCATTTAGTTTGACTTGACTGTGTACAAAAATAAATTAAAACTGAAATACAAATGAGTGAATACTATATATAGATATTTAAAATTAAAATATACTAGAAATATAAATATAATAAGTAAATATTTTTTTAAATGACAAACGCAACAAAATTACTAAAACTTTAACATTAAAATGAAAACAGAAAATAAAATAATAAAAATAAACTAGATGAGACTACTAGTATCTAAATAAGCACTATTCAAAAATCATTCTAATATGCTGAATTGCTGCTCAAGAAACATTTCTTCTTATTATTAAGTTGTGCTGCTTAATATTTTTGTGGAAACCATGATACATTTTTCAGGATTGTTTGATGAGTAGAAAGTTTATTAAGAGTAGAACAGCGTTTATTTGAAGTCGAGATAGTTACATGCTTTGTCTGTGTTTCCCAGCATGACACGTGTCCGGTGTGCAGGAAGAGTTTGAGCGGGCAGAACACAGCCATGGATCCGCCCGGCCTTTCAGGGATGAATTTCACCCCCTCTTCCTCCTCCTCTTCCTCCTCCAGCTCTCCAAGCAACGAGAGTGCCACCAATAACTCGTAAGAGCTCAGCCCACATCCCCAACACATCAACACATCATCATCATCATCTCAGCGCCGCCCAGCGTCGACACACACCCTCTCCCCTCCGCCGGTGACTGGTCTACGACACGGTGGAACCAGGGCTGAACGCAAACCTCTGAACCTGCCCATCACTACTAACACACTTACCAGCCCCCACCCGGCTCCAGACGGGGCAGAGAGCACCAGAAAAATACACCCTGACATTGCTTCAGACAGCGTTTCCTTGCTTTTTTTTTAAACCGTTGAACTTCAGAGCGATCATTCCTCAAGGTTTGGGCACACACCTGTCCGTGTGACGTGCTTTTAATCAGCAGAAAGCCTGAGAAAAATGCTGAGGTAAAGAGAGAGATGAAGGAAAAGAAGAAGAGGATGTTACGCAGCGCTGAGCTGCACGATGACGGTGCCAGATCTGAAGACACACCGAGCTGAACTGCGTTTTAGAAGCAGACTTTGTGTCTCTCCAGAGGGATGCGCTCAAATAGAACCTTTTGTTTTTTATCCTTTTTTATTTTACGGATAAAAGTGGCTGATATGTGAACGTGAGTATGGGTGAATCTCACAAAACCCGTCAAGGTCACGTTTCACCCCAAAATCAGAAGAAAACAGAAACTGTGTTATGCTAAAGCCTGTTTTAGAACCACCAGTAACTTTGTTACTTTTGAATTTTTGAATAAAAGTTTGAAAATGTACAGTTTCAGATTCTCATTTCTTGTAACTTCAGTATATTTCTAAATTAAATTGTTAGTTGTACTACCTTCAATTTGATAAATCATTTTATTAGATTCTAATACTACATTACAGTAATGAGAATCACCATCTGTAATACATCTGAATGCATTATGGTAAATAAATGCGTAATTCTCTTGAAAATAACTAAATGTAGGCATTTTAGACATAGTGTGTTTTTATTTTCTTTTGATTTTGGGGTTAAATCAAACCTGGGCATGTTTTTTTTTATTCACCCTTATATATGAAACATATTTATTGAAAAAACAAAAAATAAGAGCTGCGTCATATTGTGAAAAGCCAAGCGATCCAAGAACATCTGTGACTGAGGAAAACACTGAGTGCAGGTTTATCTCCTAATATTTATTTGCACAGTAGTTTTTGTTTTGCAAAGATTATTAGAACATTGAACAAACAGAAAAGAGTGAATGTTTTTTTGGCAACATTTGATATGATTTTATACATTCAGCATTATGCTTAAAACTCATGAGAGAAAAATATTTCCTCTATTTCACCCTGCATTTTTTGGGCCTTTATCCAAACGGCACACGGCCCGATAACGTGATAAAAGCTCTCTCGCTTTCTCACACTCTCACTCTTTCTTTTTTTTTCTTTTATATTTTTAAATCTCCTCGCATTCAGTTGTCTTCTCTCAGTCTGCCACACATATTCAGTGACTTTCACTTCAAAGCAACTTTTTTTTTTAACTTATTTTAAGTTAAATGGTTTGTTTTTGTAAATCATAATAAAGGAGAAGAACAAACAAATGAATGAATGTATCAGTGCTGATGATGAAACGTTTCATATAAGTCATTTGTCTCTCCACAGATCACAAACACAAACACCAGAGTTTCTGTGTTTCTAATTATTTATACTTTATAATTGATGCTTTCAAAGCTTAGTATTTAAACTAACTGAAATTTAGAAATAATAGTTAAAGAGTTGTTTAAATTAACAAATTTCTGTACATTTTTTTTTAGTATTTATTATTCTGATTTTTTGTATTTATAATTCTAATCTAACTGAAAATGAGAATTTAGTTCGTTTATTTACATTTCAGTAACATTAACTTTGTTTAAATTCATGTAAATTAATGTACGTTTTTTAAATATTTTTAGTATTTATTATTCTAATTTTAAATAGTCATTTTAGTACTTTAACTGAAAATTAGAAATAAGTATGTTTAATGGCGTATCATATTTTTAGTATTTATTATTCTAATTTTTAAATAGTCCTTTTACTTAATTGAAAATTAGAAAATAGCTTGTTTATAGTTTATTTCGGTTACCATTTATTTTCTTTAAAATAATGTCAATTTATGTACATAAATAGTAACACTGGTATGCAGGTATATATTCCAACTTTTTAAAAAATAATGACAGGTTTTATTGTTTATCTCTATGTAACCAAAACTCTCGTAATTTAGTTTTCATTTTACACTCTCACTAATTCCTCAAGCAGCAATTAAGGAGCCATTATTTATTCATTTTTGTTGATTTGCTGCTGCATTTTTAAACTCACCGGTGGCGGGTTTACTGTCTTAAAATATAATATGCGCTGCTTCACTCTTCAACAGCCAAGAGCTGAATCTTGTGACAGATTCATAAAATAATGTGCTGGTCATCCTGTTCAGATCAGTCTGAAGGCCTGTCGTCTGATGGCAGAAAGCTGCAGTTGTTCAGTACAAGCTTTGTTTCAGTAAAGTGTTGAGTTGTATGTAAGTCTGTGTGTTATCAGCTGCCTGCGCAGCAGCTGTGTGTCTGATCTCCAGCCAGACTCCATTAGCAGCTGCTAATTGTGATTATCTGCAAGAGTGTTGCTGCAAGTGAATTTATTGTTGGCTATAAACAGCATAAGCAGTCCCTGCACTGTACTGCTGCGTGTTTTCAGACAGAGCTCTCTCTGCCCTCTTGCAATGTGCTTTTAGTGTATTTATTTTTATGAGTGCACCAGAGAAAACATGTATAGAGACTTATTGGCTATTTTGACTTGAATCGGTTAGTGAGCTGCCTTGCTGCTGCTCTTATGCTTCACTCTTAAAAATAAAGGTTCCCAAGGAGGGTTTTTCACAGTGATGCCATAGAAGAACCATTTTTGGTTCCCCAAAGAACCTTTCCGTAAACAGTTCCTAAAAGAACCACTTTTTCTTAGTGTGAAGAAGATTTCAATAATCTAACGAATCCTTTTCTGCTATAAAGAACCTTTTGTGGAATAAAAAGATTCCATAGATGTTAAAGGTTCTTCGTGAAACCATTGATGCCAATAAAGAAGCTTTATTTTTAAGAGCGATGCATAGCACTGAGCTTTATCACAGATAAAAACATTCCTGCAAAACCTCTTCTCGATTGGCCACTAAATGATGTCTGTTTCACTAAACAAATACATCTTCAGTTAATTAATGATTTGTTTTAAAATGAACGTTTTTTAATATATATTTAAATTTCAGCTTTGCTTTTGTAATTTTATGTTTTTGTTATTTCTGTTTTTTAATATATCCTTTAGACTTTTTTGTTTAGTTTTAGTAATTTTAGAACTTCAATAGTACTTTGTTTTATTTTAAAGCAATATTTTGTTTAAGTTTTTCATCTAATTTTTATATTTTCAGATTTAATTTGAATGTTTTTGTAATTTTGTTGTGCTTTTTTCCTTTTTATTAGCTTTTTTAAAAATATTTCCATTAGACTTTATTTTTATTTCAGTTTAATTCTAGTAATTTTAGTAACTTAAACGTATTTCAGTTAGTTGCCAAGGCAACATTTCTAATTTTCTTTTCTTCTTTGATTTTATTTCTATTATAAATATTAATAAAATTATTAATAACTATTAAACATTAAATAAATTAGCTTTTATTGTTATATTTTAAGATTTAATTTTTATTGAACTTTTAGTAATTTTGTTATGTGCTTTTGTCATTTTTATTACTTTGCTATTGTTTATATATATATATATATATATATATATATATATAAATATATATATATATATATATATATATATATATATATATATATATATATATATATATATATATATATATATATATAAATATTCCAACATAACTTTAACTAATTTTTATTTCAGTTATTAGATTATTACTGCAAATTAAATCTATTTCAGTTAGTTGCCAAAGCAATATTTCTTCATCCTTTTATTTTCATCTAATATTTACATTTTATTTCAGCTTGATTTCAGTTACCAAAAATGACTGTGCTGCCTTTCAAATAATCTTTCACGATTCAGTGTGTGATACAGAATTCCCACAGACACAGAAAAAATATCAGGGAAATTCATTTGGAGAAGTTATAGTGAATGTGTTTTCCCTGTTATGCTCAGCAATAAAAACAATCTCTTAAATGCAATGCCTATAAAATGATTTTTAAAAATCCTTATCCAGTAATAATACTGGAGTCCATCGGTGAAAGCCTGTGGGAACCCTGTTGATCTCCTGAATCTGAAAAGCTTCCAAGATCGATCCACAGATCTCCTGCTTTCTTGGAACTTTGCCTTTTATGCAAATGAAGCCCAAAGCATCATCCTTAAATGTGTCATACCAGGAAGTGAGTGCCAGCATTCAGTTCTGCAGAGAGAGAGATAGAGAGATTGATCCGGAGCTGCTCAGGTTAAACACTTCCCAAGTGGGAAGCAGAGTGTGTGGTTGGGAGCATGGCGACCCCGCTGACCTCCAGAGGTCAAACGCTCCATCAGTGAAGGGACGCTCCATCTCTCCCTCTGCCTGGTTGAGACAACCTTTCAATGTCATTGCTGTGGGCTGGTGTTCACTCTCTGCATTGGCTGGCTTCGCTCACACGTCAGCGTCAGGGAAAACAAGGTAAGATCTGACAGTCTGCAGGACTTCTGAGAGCCGGCATCCTCGGTAATGACTGCAGTCTGCTACTCTAGGTCAGCAGCAATGATATTCAAGGAGGAAGATGACTTGCTTTTTGGAGATGATGTACTCAGGAAGATGCTTTCTGCCTGTGGAAGTGGTCGAGAACAAATAATCAGCTTTCTCTTGTGTTTCATCCATGCTCATGTCATGCATATGTCTGTTATGAAAGATCTGAAAGTCTTGCATTGAAAATCATCATTTTTCAGTGATGTACAATGAGGAAATATTTCAGATTGTGCAGAAAACCAATGTAAGAAAATTAAGATTTTCCTGCTTCCATTGAAGTACATAATGCTCTTTGGAACCAAGGTTAGTTAATTAAAATGAAAACTGAAACTAAAATTAAAAAATCTTACTTAAAATAATTACAACTGTTAATGTAATTTAACTTGATATAATATAGACATATATATGTATTTATATTAAATAATTTAAAATTAAAATTGATATATATATATATATATATATATATATATATATATATATATATAGATTTTTTTTTTCCAGTTTGTTGCATTTAATTTTTTTTTCAGTTTTTTATATTTAAAAATATATAGTTTTTTTAAAATTAATTTTACATCAGTTTTAGTTAAATGTAAAATGATTTCAGTTTTTTTAAATCTTTATATCTTATATCTTAATGTTACTAAAATAACACTGGAACATTCTCAAGTTATTATCCTAATAAAATAATGTGTAACTTATTATTTGTGATTAATTTATTTAATAATGTTTTTTTTATTTTAATATTTTAATAAAATATATTAATATATTTTAATAATATATTTACAAAAATGTGGTCTTTGTCTTGTCCCACTGGTTTTCTTTTCTTTTTCTTTTTCTTTTTTTCTTTCATGGCAAACATTTTCGAACATTTCATCTAACATGTTCACTCTCAAAATCTGTTAATATTGTACAGTAGGGTGGTACCTTTTCAAGAGGTATAAATTAGGAACTTATTTACCCCTACTTATTTACATATTAGTACCTTAAAGGTACACATTAGTATCTAAAGTGTACATATTGGTACCTTTTGAAAGGGTAGTGACCCACTGACACCTTTTGTACCTTTTTTTTTTTTTTTTCATGACAGCGTTTGATATACTTCTGAAAATTATTGCTGCATTGGTTTTGAGAACATCTGGGCAGATGAGGTCACTGACTAGTGATTTACAGATGGCAAATTTCTTCAAATTACAATTTGTATTTGTTCTACCGGAGATCTGACAAGTGTATTTGCGCTTTTGGGTTCCTGAAGACATTCAACAGGTCTTTAGGTAACACTTTATTTTAAGATGTCATAATACAGAGTAATTACCTAATTAAGTACTTACTAGTAGCCGTTGTACTTGCATGAAACAAAATGTACTTACCATGTAACTAAGTTATGGAACAGCCTGTAATTACAGTTTGTAATTATGTAGATGTAATAGGCAGCTACTGTTACACATATGTAACAGACCGAGTCTGTTACACGGCTACTTGTACACTTAAGTACAATCTTGATACACTTTATTTTAAGTAGCTTATGCCTGTGTAATATTCTGTAATTTTAATGTAATTAGAAAGGTATTACATGTATTTAAGCTGTGTACTGGTGGGTTAACTCAAACAGGTGCAGGTGGATAAGGTGTACAGTATAGACATGAAGCACACTTAAGTACAATCTTGATACACTTTATTTTAAGTAGCTTATGTCTGTGTACTTACATTTATAATTACGTTGTATAAAGTCTGCAACACATATGTAACAATCTTTTGGTTACATAAGTAGCTGTGTAACAGACTCGGTCTGTTACATATGTGTAACAGTAGCTGCTTATTACATGTACGTAATTACAAACTGTAAGTGCAGGCTGTTCCATAACTTAAGTACATTTTGTTTCATGCAAGTACAACGGCTACTACTAAGCACTTAACAAGATAAAGTGTTACCGGTCTTTAAAGCTGAATGACCCCAGTGGTTGGTTGTCCAAGTCTCTTTGCTGTGAGCAGCTGTAGTTGCGCCTGTGCGCCGGGAGGTGGCGCTGCGCCGCAGTCTGACTGCGCTCTGTTGACTGTCATTGAGCGCATCCTCTAGAGTTATGACATCATAACGCCATGACGACAGCTGCAGTTTTACACACAAAAAGTGCCAGACTGTTTATGCGACAATAGTAACTACAAATATTCCAGCCATCTGTTTATGCATGCGACCTCAGTCATTTACAGATTTCTGCACAGACACAACAGAATTGATTGATGACTTTTTAAGTCAGTAGGACTCTGAAGATTATAGATGAGCAGCACAAAACGTGCTTTTTGCGTCTGTTAGCCTATGCATACATAATTAATATGACTCATTTTATTATGCTATTATGTGCATGTAAAAACAAAAACAATGCATTCACTTTTATTTTCGAATGTTTTCTTTATCTGTAGATTTTTGGCCTGTTCCCAGATCAATGTTTCCAAACTTCTCCCAGTTTTGGTAGTACTTTGTTTTTCTTTTATCTCAGTTTATAAATTCTATTTTAGTTGACATTAAAACGTGTTATTAAAACACTTGACCTGTGACTAATATGCCAACTCTGTTATCAAACAATGTGCAGTTTCCATCATTTTACACTCACAGACAATAAGGTACAAGAGCTGTCCACTGGGGAGTTACCTTTGAAAAAGGTGCACCTTTGTACCTTATTTACCCTAAAAAGTGCATATTAGTACATAGTACCTAAAGTGTACATATTAGTACCTAAATGGTATATTTTAGTAGCTTTTGAAAAGGTACCTCCCTAGTGACAGCTTTTGTACCTTTTTTTCTGAGTGTAGAAAGTTCATTCTGACGCCATGTATATATTTATCATATCCATGATTGTAGTTTCTCTTAATTTTTTATTCAGTGTTTATTTATCACGAATCTTGAACTGAATTCTCTTTCTAATAAGCATTTTGGAATGTCATGACCTTGAGCACAAGGCCTGAATTAGCTGAATAACTACTATAATAACCACTACAATTAAAAACATCGTCGCAACCTGTTATTAGTTATTAATTTAGTTTGAAATGACTCAAAAGACGGTGTTTCATAAACATACTTACTAAAATGGAAAATGCGCTCATGGAGTGACCCAACAAACAGTTAATAAACTAAGAGCTGTTTCATTTTGTTGGCAAAGAAATCACGTAGGTCTCTCTCTCTCTCTCTCTCTCTCTCTCTCTCTCTCTCTCACTCTCTCTCTCTCTCTCTCACCCATCATCCCTGCTTATTGGTTTCCCGCAAAGATAATTACAGGCCAAATCTGATCCGGTGAATGACATGGACCGGAATGAGCTCTCGCCCGGTTCGGATGTGGCCATGACGAAGAAAGCGGCCCATAAGAGCGCACCCGCGTACCACTGCACCGGGAACAGCACCGCCAAGAGTTGCCTGGAGTCCAACTCGGATGCCGCCGGGTCGAACCTGAAACCCAATCACATCGCCATGGAGGAGACAGAAGACGCGGAGGAGGAATCCAAGTTTCAGCATCCGCGGCTGAGGAGAGCAGGAGGAGGGAGCAGCGTTCAGATTAAGAGATGCGCATCAGGAGGAGGAGGAGGAGGAGGAGGAGGAGGAGGCGCATCCAGGAGCTCCACTTCCACTGATGCGCGCCTGAGTGATGCTGCTGCCGCCGCCGCCGCTGCTGCTGCTCCTACCGTTAAAGGCGGAGGAGGTAAAGCGTCTACCGTAGTGGCCACCGTGACGGTAGAGGCTTGTAATGCTGCCGAAGGTGACGGCAATCCCTCAGCACCGCTTTCCAGCATGAAATGCAACAAGAACGGGGAATGCAGGCGGGACTCTGGCACCGGGAGCCTCCGGTCCATCATGTCCAAACCGGACGGCAGCAAGCGGGCAGCCTGCAATTCAACAACCAGCGTGGACGCAGCCAGCGCGCAGGGGCAGGACGCCTCGAACCCCGGCGTCCTGGAGAAGAAGGATTCCAAAGTGTCCTTTTCCAACGCGCCCAGCAGGAAAGCCTCGTCCTCCATCCACGGCGCGCAGCAGCAGCCCCGGAACTCGGTGACGTTCCTTAAATCCGAGGATGGAGGAGCTCAGGAGGACGGCGAGACGCGGGGCAGCCAGGCGAGCTTCATGCAGCGGCAGTTCGGCAGCATGTTGCAGCCTGGGGTCAATAAATTCTCCCTGCGCATGTACGGGAGCCAGAAGGCGGTGGAGAAGGAGCAGGAGCGCGTGAAATCGGCCGGCAACTGGATCATTCACCCCTACAGCGACTTCAGGTAAGAGCAACTGCTTGGAGAAACTTTGCATCAGAATCTATGGACCGTGAATGAAAAGTGTGCTTTTTTTATTTAAGATGCATGAGAGAGTTTTAAGATCTTGCACTATTAGTGACACGGAGCATCAGGGTTCGTTTATGTCAGCTCCAGTAGATACTGATGTTATTGAAGCAACAGATGTTCTCAAATTTATGCTGCTGATTAGATTTTTAGCATTCGTATTGGTCCCACTTTGTATTAGGTGGCCTTAACTACTGTGTACTTACATTTAAATTAATCATTTGGTACAATGCACTTATTGTGTACGTACATGTTTTTACATTGTACTTATATTTTTTAAAATACCTATATGTAATTACATCTGTACTTAATTTCTGTAATTACATTTATAATTACACTGTTGACCCATCCCTTACACCTTAACCCACCCTTAAACCTACCCATACCACCAAACCTGTGCCTAACCTTACCCGTATCCCACCTCAATAGCAGCAAAAGTGTTTTGCAATACAGTATGACCCCAATAAGTACACTGTACTTATTTTTTGATGTAAGTACATAGTAGTTAAGGCCACCTAATGTAAAGTGTGACCTTTGTATTAATAATAAAAGTATTTTAATAATGGTCTCTTGAACCCTATACCTGTTGATCAGTAGTTTGAAACTAAATTTGTCTGATTTCTGACATTTTCAGTGTATTTTTAACTAAATGTCCTCACAAGACACTTTCCACAATTTGACTCTTGAAATCAATTCGAACCTATTCACACACTTCCAAAAAGATGCATTTTTTATGTGAGTATCATGTTATCCTCTCATAAAATTGAGGGATGTAATTTTACCAGGGCATTGGTGTGGTTATAAAAAGAAAAATAAAAAAGCAATAGCATTGTGATTTTTGTGCATACACATTGTGGCACATAAGCATTTTTGTCTATGCTGAGTTAGATGTATTTCTACCTGACTAGATAACAATGTGAGACCAAATACATTGAGCAATCATAAGCAATTTTGTCTAGTAAAGATCATGCTGAATTATTTTTCGAGTTAATCATGGTCATATAATGCTTATGTCACAAGGTTTTAAAGTGTTGACGCATTAACCTCAGTAAATACAATTTCGATGTGCCAAACTTTCAGTCAAGTGTTGCTCTACAGATGGTCATGCTGTCATGCATTATGTCTGTGTCAGTGAGGAACATTATTTCAGCAGCACAGTCAGTCTGGATTCAAAATGTTTCGCATGCTATGAAAACTACTGGATGACTCTTTACATAAGCTTTGCATTGCTTGGGGTTCATGCATCAGGTTGCATCTGACATTTATACAACATGAATATTATTTATTGTAACTTGTTTGATGCAGATCACTGAATGCTGCAGTACTTGTGCTTGTGTGATTTAATTTGGCTTTTTTGACACTGACACTTCATCAGACAATAGATAAATATTGTTGCTGATGAAAACACGCATGCAATTACTGCATTTAGCCGAGCGATGCAATAACATGCACATATCCGTATCATTTTGCATCGTCTCCATAGAAAACCTGAAACTGATGCATATTTATTTCAATACTCCCACTCCATTCAAAGTCATCTTGATATATCAAAGACCCTCAGCGCTTCTTAGAGCCGATCAGCTGTGCAAACCTTGCGAAAAGAAGCTTCCATTATGTACGAGTTGCATCAGTCTCCAGTTATGAGTCAGCATGCACCTTAGCGGGCTGCTGTGACCTTGAGTTGCACACGTGTGCGAGCACCACATGGAAACGGATCACATCCGCTCCACACAGACCTTTATTTCAGACCCTCGGGAATTGACTTACACCAGTCACAGCTGTGTGAGACTCTCAAATATCAGGGGTCTTCTGAGGTTTTTGCAAGGTCACTATGAAGCATTCTCTACAGCACATTGTTGCATGCATCTTTGCAGTGCTAATGTTATTGATTTTTAGTGTTGTTTTCAAAACAAAACCTGTTTAATGCACCTTATGTGGGTGATATGCATGCTGCAGTAATTATCCTAACAATAATTATCCTTATAAATACATAACATTCACATCAGAAATGTTCACATTGGACTCTTACTGGTTTGATGGCTATCAGAATATTTTTGTATACATTTAAATAGCATAATCAGAATAAACTAAGACGTTTGTGTTCTTTTCCTGCTATTCTCATCTGGAAATACTGGAGATGCATGCTTTTGCTATTTATTATGCTGAATTTTCCTAATTTTGGACAGCAATTTAATTGACTCATTAATTTTCATTCATGTCTCTAACAAAAGCACTCAAGGGCAGCATGAATTGCAAAATGTAGGCCATGAGGATCTTGAAAATGCATGTCATGACGTTTCTGTAAAGGTTTGTAAAATGCTTTTTAAAAATGTCTCCTCCTTGTTTCAATAGCTTGACTTTTTACAGTTGTTTGCATCTAAACTCTATCTAATATTACTTTTGTTTGACATATACTTACAAATTAATGTTCATCCAATTGTTATAAATTAATTTATAATTATATTAATTTAATTTGTCATCAGATAATTATAAAAATAGTATTTATATTAACTTATTTTTTACAAAGATTAATGAATACTATAACAAATGTATTGCTCATTGTTATTTAATATTATTTCATGCATTTCTAATGTAAAGTCCAAAAATTTAAATTAATTCCTGGATATATGTCTTCCTCCTGCATAGCAAGCGGTTTATGCATTTACATGATGTATGCAAAATGTTACTAGGACTGAATTCTGATTTATATTGAAATATTTTTGTGCATGTAAACACAGTCATTGTGAAACATTTATTGTTATTAACTTTTTATTGTTATCAAATTATTTATTTGATAAAAACATTTATTTTTATTTATAAAAACATTTATTTATTGTAAAAACATCAAAACATTTATTGTTATCAAATAAGAACATCATCCCAGGATTTACAAATGCACTAAAATCACATAAACACTTACTTTCTACAGAATAAAGGTAGTGAAAATTTTTTTTCTTTCTCACCTGCAGGTTCTACTGGGATTTCACCATGCTTCTCTTCATGGTGGGCAACCTGATCATTATTCCCGTCGGCATCACCTTCTTCAAAGAAGAGACGACCACGCCGTGGATCATCTTCAACGTTGTCTCTGACACTTTCTTCCTCATGGACCTGGTGCTCAACTTCCGCACGGGCATCATTATCGAGGACAATTCCGACATCATCCTGGACCCCAAGACCATCAAGAAGAAGTACCTGAGGACCTGGTTTATTGTGGACTTTGTCTCGTCCATTCCGGTGGATTATATCTTCCTGATCGTGGAGAAGGGCATAGACTCGGAGGTGTATAAGACGGCTCGAGCCCTGAGGATTGTGCGTTTCACTAAAATCCTGAGCTTGCTGAGGCTACTGCGTCTCTCTCGGCTTATCCGCTACATTCACCAGTGGGAAGAGGTATGTCAGCAGACACCAACACAGTTGCACACATATATACCCCATCAAATGTGTATACACACACACACACACACACACACACACACACACACACACACATATATATATATATATATTAGAATTTTTACATTAAAACGTCATAAAAGTTGAAATTATGAGATAAAAACTCGTAATTATGTCATTAGTGAAAACTATAAGATAAAAAGTCATAATTATGAGAAAAAACTCTAAATTATGAGATTAAAGTAAATTATGAGATAAAAAGTCTAAACTATAATGTAACATTCATTTATAACATAAGTCGAAATTTAGATAAAAAGTCATAATTATGACGTAAAAAATGATATTATGAGATAAGTCATAATCATGACATAAGATAAAAAGTCAAAATTATAAGATAAAAGTCATAATTATGACAAAAGGTCGAAATTGTAATAAAAAGTAATTTATGAGATAAAATGTCTAAATTATGACGTTAATGTCATGTATGACATAAATAGTTGAAAATGAGATAAAAAGTCATAATTATGACAAAAAATCATACTTAAGATATAAGTTATAATTCTGACATAAAAGTCTTAATTATTACATAAAAAGTCAAAATTATGAGATGAAAGTCATAATTATGATGTAAAAATTCTAAATTACGATAAAAATACATAAAAGGCAAAATATATAATATAAATATATAAAATATTTGTTATAATTATGAATGTAGACTGTTTATTTCACAATTTTGACTTTTTATCTCACAGGTTATGACTTAGCATTTCATAATTAGTCATAATATTTAATTTTATAATTATGACTTTCTATGTAAATCTTAGTTATGAGTTTTTTTTAGTATTTGGCAGAAATGGGCTTCCATAGACACATAAATGTACAAGATTTTAATATTTTTTCAATTATTTACACTACAAGTACACAATGTTTTAACTAATGTGGTTGGTTACGTAACCACATACAGGTATTAAAAACTGCATCGGCTCCAGCGTGTACTCTGCATGCTATGTGCAAAATCTGAATGAAATATGAGCATGAGTGGAGGGTTATTCTCCTGGTAGACACAAATGGACTGTGGATGTTTAGACATGCTTAATAGAAATAGAGGACGTGGAGGGTGCGGAGATCTGCCAGTCCCAGTTGGCAGAGGTGAACCATGGGCCTACCGGGCCAAAACCACTCAAATATTGCTCTTTTATGTCTTTAATGGAGGTTTAATGGAGTCTTCAATTAAGCTTTGTTTAAAGTTGCGATGAAACGGTAGTAGCGACACACATTTTCTTCTTTATTGTGCAGTACATCTGAGTGTAATGCATTATCGAAAAAGAAAAAATGTAGGTGGAGACTTGGTTCTAATGCATCAGTTGCTGATTGGGTGTTGAGATGTGGGCGTGGCACTCAAATGTGCAGGCAGATGAATGTGAGCTGGCAAGGGTGGAGTTATGAGATTTTGATTAAACATTTCGAGGTCAAAGCATTTTTAAAAAATTAAACATACACGGATTAATTGTTCACAACAAGTTCAATAACATGCATTTAGAAAACAGATTTTGTCCCAGATTTTCTCCTAAAAATGCTTAGGAGAAATAAATTTATAAACATATTTTTGACATATTGAGACAGCAAAAGTACAGAGCAGTATATTTTGTCTTTGATAAGAAATATGTGAGTTCTGTGACCTTTGTTTGAAGACTTTGGTTTCTTGGTTTGAGATGTCAGAAATCTCTTCTCTGAATGTGAGATTGGGCTCTTTTTCTCAGGATAAACATCTGAGAAGCAGAAGTCTCTCATTAAATCTGATGTAATCTTGTTGTTGTCGAGGAGAAACAGTTGATATTACAGAAATTTTGTTTCTGATTTTTCTGTCCTGTGGGCTCAGAGACCTGCCGAGAGCAGATGGGGACTTTAACACTGATTAATTGATCAGAAACGTGTTGACGGTTATCTTGTCAAAGTCTAGACAGACTCAAGCGGAGTTCTGACGGCTTTTTGAAACAGTTCAGTCACACTTTAATCTCTAATTAAAGCTCCATGTCAAAGCCTCTGTCAGTCAATGAGTTTCTGAACCACTGTGGATGGAGCTCTGGGCATCACCACATTCAGAAAAAAGGTTGATACATGTGATTTCTGCAATGATTTTGCTGACAGTATATAATTAAGCAACATTTGGAAGCTTAAAGTTGACAAAATTGCAGATACACTCATTTAAAATTCACAGTCTCTCCTGAGAAAGTCAATCAAAACTATTATCCACTCATCTTGTATTTAGAACATTTTGATGTTTTTGAGAACAGGAGTGATTTTAGGTGTTTCGTCAGTAACAATATTGGCATTTGAGTTGGTAGGATTATTTATTTTTCATGTCTTAGGTTCTGTGAATTGATTTAAGATTCTGTTTTGTTTGTGCCATCACAAAAAAGTCTGTAATTTTTGTGTTTTAAAATGTTTTCATAAAATTATGCTTGAACATTCAAAAGTTTGAGGTCAGTAAAATATATATTTATTGTTTAAATTAATACTTTTATTCAGCAAGGATGCAAAGACAAGTAAAGACATTTATAATATTACAAATGATTTCTATTTCAAATAATTGCTGTACTTTTGAACTTTCTATTCATCAAAAAAATGCATGGTGGTTTCCACAAAAATATGAAGCAGCACAATTGTTTTCAACATTGATAATAATAATAAATGTTTCTTGAGCAGCAAATCAGCATATTAGAATGATTTCTGAAGGATCATGTGACACTGAAGACTGGAGTAATGATGCTGAAAATTCAACTTTGATCACAGAAATAAATTACATTTTAAAATATTTTACAATAGAAGACAGTTATTTTAAATTATAATAATATTTCACAATATTGCTGTATGTTTACTGTATTTTTTTATCAAATAAATGCAGCTTTGTGAGAAAAACATTAAAAATTCTTACCGACTCCAAACGGTTGAACGGTAACACATGTAGGTAAATGTATTATTGCTGTTGTACATAAGTACAAATGATTAAGTATAATTTTCCCTGGAGTTCCTTTAGTGAAAATGACTATTTGCGCTCATTATGAAAAAATAAGATATGTAAATTTGTTCAGCTATATCACTCAGCCATAATAGAAGCTGTCACATAATAAAGATCTCAACTTGTAAATTAGTTTGTTTCAAGACAAATAGTTGGTCGTAATTAACACTGACTCCTCAGTGCCACTTAAATCCCTTAACAATTTATTTAATTAACACTTACTATGCTTCCAGTATGATAATCGACTACCTGTTTAAAAAAACCCAAACATTAAGGTTCTTCTGCTTTGGGTTATTTGGGATTACCACTGATGTGAGTTTAAACGTTCCCAGTGGTAATGCATTTTATTTGATCCGGAAAATAGTTTGTTCTTTAAAAACAAACATGATTTAAACTGAACTCCTGTTGTTCATCAATAACTCCCTCCAGATCGAACAGAATAACCTCCAGGTCTGTAGCACTGAAGTACGATAACCGTCTTTTATCAATTAAGATGCTGCGGGTGGATCGGGTGGGCCGGCGGTGCAGTCAGTAGTGGCTACTTTGCATAATTATGAGGTTGTGATTGATAATTTGTCTGCAATATGCAATTAGACCAATGCTGTACAGAGACCTGCCTTGTTAACTTTCTGTTGGGCTCCTGTAGGAAACTGCTTTTTCTGAAAGTACAGGCGCGTTTGCATTCACCACACGCGTGAGGGAAAAACTCAATGCAATCTACAAACATAAAGTGCACTGTTCCTGCAAATGACCTGCTTAGAAAATGAATTATCTAGATGGTTCAACTCTGCCCGAACATACAAGTGTTTCCTTTTTCCTATAGCAACAAAAAGCGCCTATAAACAGGGCTCATTAAGTAAACCTAGAAACCTTGAGTTTCATTATAGGTTCTTCAGGTCAGTGTTTTTGTCTCTAAAGAAAAAAGTTATTTGTGGAAATTATTATTTGTGTATTTTTTTATTACAACACACATTTAAGTTCTTTACACTGGCAATTAAAATAAATAACATTTTATGTTTTTATTTTTTCTATATATATTTAAATGTATATAGATTGCCATGTTGTATAAAATGATTAATTGTGTGTGTGTACTGTATATATATATATATATATATATATATATATATATATATATATTGGAAACACTTTACAATTAGTTATTAATTAGTTAACATTAGCATCAGGTATCATAAATTAATCATGAACAATAATTTGTACAGTATTTAATTTACAAATGTATTATTGTTCATTTTTAATTAATGTTCATTCATAATGCTTTAACAAATGTTAATTTATACTTGAAATGTAATATCTGGAAATGTTTAAAATTTATTAGTATATGTACAAATTAACATGCATATAATTAATAAATGCTGAAGTTAATTAATGATACTTAATGCATTTTCAATGTTAATAAAAAACTTATTGTAAAGTGCTGTTTTTTTCGGTTTCTTAATACCGAAGTGTGTAATTTTTGTGTCTCTAGTGACACCAAACTGAATTGCAAAAATAATCACTTTATTTTTTCAAAGCTGAAATCTTTTTTTCAACAATGTAAATGTTTCTGCTGTCACTATTGGTTAATTTATTGCATCCTTGATTAATAAAAGTATTAATTTCTCAATATTTATTATGGTATAAAGCTATACAATTTGTTTTATTTTATTATTTTAATATAAATGTTATAATTTTATATATTTAATATGTTTAATATCTTTATTATGTAGGGTTTTTTGCCATCTCAGGTGCTTGTAAATGAAGGTTCAGTGTTGATTAGACGCCACAGGGCTCTGCTGTAATTATATTATCCTTATGATTATGCATTCTGAGCGCTGTTTACTTTCACTCAGAAGAGCCACTTAATACACTGAGATTCCTGAGACAGATAAGTTTAAACAAGAAAAACTGTTGTTGCATCAATAAACATTTAGACTAGATTTGTTGTTATGCCAAACCAACCAGAGTCACTCCCCATAGGAAAAATTTATTGCTTATTGGTTGCTTTTCCAAAGCTCAGAAGACTTAGATGAGTTTCTCATATATCTCTCATTTTAGTATCAACAGCATTTCAGATGTTTCTCCTAAAAATCCTTAGGAGAAATAAAAGTAGACCCAACTGAGACATGAGAAAATTCTGAAAGAAAGGAATCCAAAATGATAATAGGAGAGAAAATGTAATGTTGTTGAGAACTCTTCTAAAACTTTGAAGGAGACAAATATGAGACCACCAGAGTCTTTAGACTAGGAGAAATATCTGAGCACAGTGTGTGATGTTGTTGAGATCTCTTTTAAAGCTTTAAAGGAGACCATCTTGAGTGTGTTAGAGTTTTTGTCTCAGGAGACAAGTTTGAGAAACAGGAGACTCAAGCAAAAATCTCCATTCGATCTTAAAGTAACCTCATTTCTGTCTAGCAGAAATATTTGAGATGTTAAAGAGATCTCACTTTTGATTTTTCTTTCTCATGGGTTTGTGCTGTGAAGAAGGAAAACAGAGACACACAATGGGCCTCATTTATCAATCTAACGTAGAAATGAGCGCAGATCCATGCGCACAAATCAACTTATGACAGAGTTCACGTGTGATTGATGAAACATTCGTATGCTGCCAATCTCATCGTACGAATGATCGTATGTTGATAAATCTGGCGGCTGAAAACAATCGTTATTTGAATATCACGCCCCTAAAAACACCCAGGTTTAGAAGCGTCGCCCCTAGAGTTTACGACACGGAGAAACAAAACCTGGCCAAAAAGAGGAAGCAATCTCATGAAAGAGAAACTGATCTTACTGCAAAAACACCCGTTAACCTTGTAACTGCAAATAATTTCATTATTTAAATACCGGTAAATATAAGCAAACCTTTACAAACATAAACATTATTTAGCCTATTTAGTTCCTTTCAGTCCACAACAAATCATTTACTTTTAATGATATTACAGAACAAGAATGACAAAATAAGCAGCTATAAAATTATATATTAAAATATAATATAGTGTATTATATATTGTATATACTGCATATAAAAGTATACTGTTATTTGTAAAGTGTCTAAATGTGTATAATGTTATTTGCTAAACGTGTATTGTAAACGTGTATTTGTTATTTGTTAAACGTGTAAGTTGTATTCTGCACAGTCTGGAGCACGCTCCCAAGCTTTTCACTCGACACGGCACACGTGCTGTTGGTGATGTGACAATAAAAAGTGATTTGATTTGATTTGATTTGATTTGATTATATAAAAAATCACGCTATAAGCTGGCATTTATTATAAACAGCACACAAACTTCAAGCAAAGCTGAAACGGCATGCGCTCACGAGCCTCTCTCATTCAACAAGAATCCAGTTGTTTCCATTTTTGCAATATTTGTGTTATTTGGTTGTTAAACTATTATTTATTATGTAGCCTAAAAATGGCTTTATACTTCACTTATGTTCCAATATTCGCATAAAATCCTTCACATGCGTAAACATGTTTGTTTGGGCATTGATTTCACAGCGGACCTTTTAAAATAAACAGTGTAACTTTTATATTTCGTTCTCACGGCAATTCGTACATATTTTACGAGGTGGCTAATTCGTACGAATTCGTACGACCTCACTTCCACAAATTCATACGATTTTTGCTAAATCGTATGTATTTTACGAGTTGCCAATTCGTACGAATTCGTACGAATGACCTACACCTAACCCCGCCCCTAAACCTACCCGTCACTGAATGAATGAATGAATGATGCATTTATATAGCGCTTTTATGTGTATTGCTGTACACCCAAAGCGCTTTACAATCATGTGGGGGGTCTCTCCTCAACCACCACCAGTGTGCAGCATCCACCTGGATGATGCGACGGCAGACACAGCACAACGGCGCCAGTGCGCTCACCACACACCAGCTACAGGTGGAGAGGAGAGAGAGAGAGAGATAGAGCCAATCAAGTGGATGGGGATTATTAGGAGGCCATGATTGACAAGGGCCAGTGGTGGGAATTTGGCCAGGACACCGGGGTTACACCCCTACTCTTTACGAGAAGTGCCATGGGATTTTTAATGACCACAGAGAGTCAGGACCTCGGTTTAACGTCTCATCCGAAAGACGGTGCTTGTTGACAGTATAGTGTCCCCGACACTATACTGGGGCATTAGGACCCACACAGACCACAGGGTGAGCACCCCCTGCTGGTCTCACTAACACCTCTTCCAACAGCAACCTAGTTTTCTCAGGAGGTCTCCCATCCAGGTACTGACCAGGCTCAACCCTGCTTAGCTTCAGTGGGCGACTAGTCTTGGGCTGCAGGGTGATATGGCTGTGGCACTGGGGTTTAGACAAATCGTACAAAATCGTACGAGTGAGGTCGTACAAATTCGTACGAATTAGCCACCTCGTAAAATACGTACGAATTGGTCGTGAGATAGCGTTACTAGAACTAATGTTGTTAGTGTGTGTGTGTGAGGCACCAGCGCGATCCGATGAATAAAATCAAATAAAGATATAAAGAAAAGAAATAAAATGCATTAAGAGTGTCACAAAAACCAGCGTAGCCTATACTTGTTGCACAGTTTTTTTCCTTTTGTTTTATAATAGGCTATTATATTATAGCCTATTATATATTTTGTGTGGTCCTATTTATTTTATTCCTTTTATAGACTTAATTTCTGTTTTTCTCCGTTCACAGAAGTGCTGCAGGTGCATGATGCGACGATTGAATCCTCATGGTCTGTTGTTTAGCTGCTATTCGCGCATTTAAAGCTAAAGCCCTGTATAAAACAAACAACAACAACAACAACAAAAAAGACATTCTAATCTTACAGTTTAACGATCGACTAATGAGCTTCGATCGGTTAATGGTCAGAAAAATAACCTAAATGAACAAAATGCTGTCTTTCTACAATTCTCCTCCCGATTTACTTTGCTGCGCGCACACGAGCTGAGACCAGACGTGAGATTTGATCATAGCCACCGCTCACGTCCATATTGATAAATTCCAAGTTTTGCGTTGAAATGACCGTACGACCAGTTTTCTGTCGTACATTCGTTTCGTAAATGAGGCCCAATGGCTTAATATTACAGTAGATGAATGCTAAAATGAAAGAAACACAGCTTTATCAGTCCAAGAGCTGCCCATTTAGACAGGTTTGTAGAGGTTTGTACAATGACCAACTACAGTTTGTTTTGGTTTTATGTCCCATTTAGATGGAAGATCTGAAGTGATGATACCACAATAATGAACTGGAGTTGAAGAATTTGGTCTGTGAACAGTTTTACAGAAACACAGACACCTCAAAAAGTGCCAGACAATGCATGCAGACATGCATACCATTTAAAAGTTGGGCTGTTTTTGAAAGAAGTCTCTTCTGCTTACCAAGACTGCATTTATTTGACCAAAAATACAGTAAGAACAGTTAAATTGTGAAAGATTATTTCAGTTTTAAATAACTGTTTTCTATTGTAATATATATTAAAATGTAGTTTATTCCTGTGATCAAAGCTGAATTTTCAGCATCATTACTCCAGTCTTCAGTGTCACATGATCCTTCAGAAATCATTCTAATATGCTGATTTGCTGCTCAAGAAACATTTATGATCGTCATCAATGTTGAAAACACCTGTGCTGCTTCATATTGTTCTGTAAACTGCGATACTTTTTTTTTGTGATTCAGAAAAGAAAGTTCAAAAGAACATTTATTTAAAATACAACTTCTTTTGCAACATTATAAATGTCTTTATTGTGACTTTCGACAAATATAATGCATCCTTTCTAAATAAAAGTAATAATTTCTTTTTAATAATCTTTTGAAAGCTAGTGTAACAAAGCAGAATATTGTTGTTGATATCTAGTTTACTTGATGCACTGCAGCAGGAAGGTCGATTGGCAGGACTGAGTTCTGGATCCTGCTCTACAGGAAGTAAAGCTGTCCTCATGGAAACCAGATACGAGGTCCAAATGGGAGCGAATCTCTTAGTTAGCGTTTGCACTGGAAAGCGACTCAGGATATTGAGTTATATAGAGTGAATGAACAAATCATTGTCTGAATCCCAGACAAAGCAAAGGCACAATGTTGAAGATGAGTGAGTGAAACATAAACTATTGAAGTAAAACTGCATTTTCTTTGGTAAATGAATATTAATGCAGTACTTGTCAATGTTTGGAAACATTGTGATTTTTACGTTTTTTAATGAAGTCTCTTATGCTTACCAAGGCTGCATTTATGTGGTGTAAAATACAGTAAAACACTAAAAATGTGAGATATTATTACAATTTAATATAACTGTTTTCTATGTGAATATATTTTAAAATGCAATTTATTCCTGTGATTAAAGCTGAATTTTCAGCATCATTACTCCAGTCTTCAGTGTCACATGATCCTTCTTCCTTTACTTGTTCTTTTTAATTCTTCTTTTTATTATCTGTGTTTTTTGTTCTGCCCCTGTCATTCTGTTGCGCTGCGGTAGCTTCTGTCATGAAAACAGATTCCTCGTATGTGTTAACATACCTGGCAATAAAGCTCATTCTGATTCTGATTCTGATTCAGAAATCATTCTAATATGCTGATTTGCTGCTCAAGAAACTTTTGTGATTATTATCTATGTTGAAAACAGTTGTACTGCTTCATATTTAAGCAGAAACCATGATATACTACCATTCAAATGTTTGGGGTATGTGTGTTTTTTAGCTTTTATAATAATTGAGCAGCAAATCAGCATATGAGAATGATTTCTGAAGGATCATGTGACACTGAAGACTGGAGTAATGAGGCTGAAAATACAGCTTTGCATCACAGGAATAAATTATATTACAATAGAAAACAGTCGTTTCAAATTGTAATAATATCTCACAATATTACTGTTTTTACTGTATTTTTGATCAAATAAATGCAGCCTTGGTAAGCAGAAGAGGCTTTATTAAAAACATTTAAGTGTCAAAATGTTTCCAAACTTTTGATGAGTACTGTGGTAAATAATCAGGTTAGTATGATCTAGTTAGAAAAAAAAGCTTTTTGTATATTAGTAAACAAATGCAATAATACATTAACTGATTAGCTTGTTTTCCTTCATCCATGATCCAGTGCTTCTTATACAAATTATTCATCTTAAAAAAAATGATGTTTCATTTAATGTGATTTATGGCAGTGTATGTTCAGTTGGAGGTTCTCAGACAACTACACAGCGAGACTCTCGCTACACGCCTCACGGACAGCGTCTAGTGAGTGTCTCGCTGTGTAGTTGTCTGCTGACTGATGGGCTGCTTTAAGCTATAACAAATGTCCAGTGTCTGATGGTCATTTGATGTGGAAGATGTTTGATGAGGCTCATTAATCAAGTTGGGTTTTCAGGGCCTGAGTCAATGTTTTTACAGAGAGGATGCAGGTCAATTAAAGAAAAGCTTTCTGAAGCATCCCTGAACTCGATCCAGGAGCTTGTGTTGTCTGATGAACATCAGTTTTGGGGAATGTTATGCATTATAAGGTAGTCAACATTTGAAGTAGATCAAAAAGTTCATCAAAGTTGTCCTAAGACAAGAACGGGTATTGTTTTGGTTTTAGGACAACTTTGATGAAAGGTTTTGATCCACTTCAAATGTTGACTACTATATTATTGCATGACCAATGATGTCAAATTGTTATTTTGAATTTTATTTCATTTCATTTCATTTCATTTTATTTTATTGCAATTGCAAAAGTCATAGTGTAGGTCCATACATCATTTGCTGATGTTGTGTAACCGACAAAATAATTTTTATTTTATTTTATTTTATTTTATATATATCGAGTCGAGTCGAGCTTTATTGTCATTCTGCTACATGTGGGGGCATAAAGTGGAACGAAATGTCGTGTCTCGCAAGACCACGGTGCTACATAAATAAACTTAAATATAAACATACAACACAAGTAAGAACAATTTTTAAAACCTATAAATAACTAAGTTACTGAAAGCGGTAATCTAATTATACATATACTATAAATAGACTATACATTCACATAACCTAAGACAGACTATACAAGTACTTTACATAATAGCTGTGCATGATATTGTGCAAAAGAGGTATTTAAGGTTAAGAAGCAAATAGTGCAATATGATTTGTGTTGCATTCACATGTAAACATTTGTTAAGTCCTTATTAAGTTCTTGTAACATGGAGTGTTAGTAAGAAATTGTCTGGTGCATTTAGAGAGAAAAAGAGTGTGTTTCTACAGGTGGTTTGTCCAGCCCACTCACCTGTGTGTAGCACACTCAGAATTGCGCAATGTTTTCCTTGAAACATGGAGTGTTTATAAGAAGTGTCTGGTGCATATAGAGAGAGTAGAGTGTTTTTTTCTTCAGGTGGTTTGTCCAGCCCACTCACCTGTGTGTAGCACACTCAGAATTGCACATTGTTTTTGAGGTTTTCAATGGTTTACATGTGGTACATGTGGTGTGGTGGTGTGGTGGGGTTGAGAGGATCTTGGTTTCAGGAGGTGGGGTTGTGGATGAGGCTTCAGAGGGGGGTGATGTGATTGGAATTGAGGGCTCTCACAGCCTGGGGAAAAAGCTGTTGAGCAGTCTTGCAGAGGGGGCTCTGATGCTCCGGTACCGTTTTCCTGATGGCAAGAGCTGGAAGAGATAATGGGAGGGATGGGTGGGGTCCTTCACGATACTGTGATCTTTGCTGGAGCATCGTGCAAGGAAGATATCCAGAATGGAGGGGAGAGGGGCACCGATGATCTTTGCAGCTGTGTTCACTGTCCGCTGTAGGGTCTTGCGGTCAGCAGTACTGCAGTTCCCGTACCAGACAGTGATGCAGCTGGTCAGCACACTATCAATGGTTCCCGTGTAGAAAGTGGTGAGGATGAGTGGTGGGAAACTTGCTCTTTTAAGTCGGCGGTGAAAGTGTAGGCGCTGTTGCACCTTCTTGGAGAGTGATGTAGTGTTGGTGGTCCAGGTGAGGTCTTCTGTTATGTGCACCCCCAAGAATTTAGTGCTGCTGACTCTCTCCACAGTCGAGCTGTCAATGGTCAGTGGTGGTGGTCAACAGAGTTCCTCCTGAAGTCCATCACAACCTCCTTTGTCTTACTCACATTGAGGGACAGGTTGTTTGCACCACACCATTCAACCAGTTGTGCCACTTCCTCTCTGTAGGGTGTTTCATCATTGTTGCTGATGAGACCTACCACAGTTGTGTCATCAGCAAACTTGATATATACAGTATCTCACAAAAGTGAGTACACCCCTCACATTTCAGCAACTATTTTATTATATCTTCTCAAGGGACAATACTATAGAAATGAAACTTGGATATATTTTAGAGTAGTCAATGTGCAACATATATAGCAGTGTAGATTTACTGTCCTCTGAAAATAACTCCGCATACAGCCATTATTGTCAAAATAGCTGGCAACAAAAGTGAGTACACCCTAAGTGATAACAGTTATACGTCATTTAACCATGCAAAGCCACATGTCCTATTCATCATGTTCATGTTTTTGTCTGCTTGACAGGACTATACAAATGTGTGTATCTTGTATTAGAGCAGTTAAAATTTGGTGCTTTGAGTACAATTCTCTCATACTGACCACTGGATGTTCAACATGGCACCTCATGGCAAAGAACTCTCTGAGGATTTGAGAATTAGAATTGTTGCTCTCCACAAAGATGACCTAGGCTATAAGAAGATCAGTAACACCCTGAAACTGAGTTACAGTACAGTGGCCAGTGTCACACAGAGGTTTTCCAAGACGGGTTCCACTCGGAACAGGCCTCGCAAGGGTCGATCAAAGAAGTTGAGTCCTCGTGGTGTGCGTCAGGTGCAGAAGCTGGCTTCAAAAAACACGCATGAGTGCTGCCAGCATTGCTTTAGAGGCTGCAGAAGTAAAAGGTCAGCTTGTCAGTGCTCAGACCATACGCCACACACTGCAACAAGTCGGTTTGCATGGCCGTCGTCACAGAAAGAAGCCTCTTCTGAAGCTGGCTCACAAAGAAGCCTGCAAACAGTTTGCTGAAGACAACCTGTCCAAGAGCATGAATTACTGGAACCATTTCCTGTGGTCTGATGAATCTAAGGTAAAATTGTTTGGCTCAGATGGTGTCCAGCATGTGTGGTGACGGCCTGGTGAGGAGTACCAAGAAAATTGTGTCTTGCCTACAGTCAAGCATGGTGGTGGTAGCATCATGGTCTGGGGCTGCATGAGTGCTGCTGGTACCGGGGAGCTGCGGTTCATTGAAGAAAACATGGAGTCCAACATGTACTGTGACATTCTGAAGCAGAACATGATGCCCTCCCTTTCATGATAATGACCCCAAACACACCACCAAGATGACAACTGCCTTGCTGATGAAGCTGAAGGTGAAGGTGATGGAGTGGCCAAGTATGTCTCCAGACCTGAACCCTATTAACCACATGAGGGTCATCCTCAAGCGGAAGGTGGAGAAACGTCATGTGTCTAACATCCAGCAGCTCCGTGATGTCATTATGGAGGAGTGGAAGAGGATCCCAGCAACAACCTGTGCAGCTCTGGTCAATTCCATGCCCAGGAGGATTAAGGCAATGCTAGATAACAGTGGTGCTCACACTAAATATTGACACTTTGGACACAGTTTGAAATGTTCACTTAGGGTGGACTCACTTTTGTTGCCAGCTATTTTGACAATAATGGCTGTGTGTTGAGTTATTTTCAGAGGACAGTAAATCTGCACTGCTATACATGTTGCACATTGACTACTCTAAAATATATCCAAGTTTCATTTTTATATTGTCCCTTGAGAAGTTATAATAAAATAGTTGCTGAAATGTGAGGGGTGTACTCACTTTTGTGAGATACTGTATATACACATATATATATATATATATATATATATATATATATATATACCTTTTTTATCCATGCATAACCACTGACACTAGTGAACACTTTCACAAAATGGCATTACTTGACGATAAAGATCAAATCGTACATGCAAATTTCTCTTGAAGTGACTCTATGATGTTGATAGATGCTGTCTCATCTGTTCATCCGCTTTGATATTCTGTAGAGCACAGATGAAAAGTCTGCTTCGGAAAACAGGAAGAGAGAGAGAGAGAGAGAGAGAGATGAGAATGAGACCTTTGGGTCTGATTATCTACTTGCAAAGTATCTTTCTCTTTCCACTAAGTAAACCCAGGAGGATTCATGCGTAGCTGCTGTTGGGCTTTAGACAAACCCTCTGGACAACCAAGTGCCAGAACAAACACTGTAATATATCGTTTTTCTATGGAGGGAATATGTGTAAGGCAAAGTTTAACCCCCTTTTATGTCAAAGTCAAGGCACTTTTTTATGTAAAGCAAAGTTATTTACACTGACAATTAAAATAAATTACATTTTTAACTTGCACACACACACAAACACACACACACAAACATGTTTGTTTTTGTGAAAAATGGGGACATCCCATAGGCGTAATGGTTTTTATACTGTACAAACTGTATGTGCTATTGCCCTACACCAACCCTACACCTAACCCTACCCCTTACAGGAAACTTTGTGCTATTTCAAATTTTCAGTACACTCCATTCTGTGTGATTTATAAGTATTTTGAAAAGTGGGGACATGGGGTAATGTCCTGAAAAGACACCTTCTCCTTGTAATACCTATGTCATACTCTTGTCATTATACAAATTTATGTCCTCATTTGTCACAAAAACGTGCACGCGCATGCACACACACACACACACACACACACACACACACACACACACACACACCCACACACACACACACACACACACACACACACAAAGTTATCTAAATTATATACAATATTAATCATAAAATCATAAACTTTAAATTAAATTTATGATTAATTATATTAATTGTATTTTATTAGTAGTATTTTTTGGGAACACTTTACAGTAATATTCAAATAGTTATTACTAGTTAATGCATCAGGTGTTATAAATTAATAATGAATAATTTTACAGCATTTATTAATAGGTTAATTTATATTAACTAGGTTTATTTATGAATTTATATTAATCTATTATTATTCATTGCTAATCCTCGATCATTCAGAATGATTTTAACTAATGTTAATTTAACCTAAAATGTAAAAACTATATTAGTATATGTAGAAATTAATATGAACTTAGTTCATGATGCTAAATGCATTAACTAATGTTTATAAAAACATTGTAAATTGTTATCATTTTTTTCTCTCTTTTTTAATAGTGAAGTATGTATTTTTTGTCTCCAGTGGCACCAAACAGAATTGCAAAAATATAATGCCAAATGCATTAACTAATCTATATAAAAACATTGTAAATTATCATTTTTCTATTATTATTATTATTTTTATAGTGAAGTATGTTTTTTGTGTGTGAAAATAATCATTGTTCTCAAACAGGTTTCCCAAACAAACCCACTTTTATATTTTTAAACTTCTTCAAATGTTGTGTTGTGATTCTCCCCTCGCAGATCTTCCATATGACGTATGACCTGGCGAGCGCAGTGATGCGGATATTTAACCTGATAGCGATGATGCTGTTGCTGTGCCACTGGGACGGGTGTCTGCAGTTTCTGGTGCCCATGCTGCAAGACTTCCCCTCCGACTGCTGGGTCTCTCTCAACAAGATGGTGGTATGTTTGTAACTTTCCATTTTGATCTGTTTTTCACGAATGCACCTTTGGACATACATAACAAAAGACTGCAGAGAATGAGACCGTCTGCTAGGCTGACTCGGCATGTGCCACGAAACAATACAGCATCCCACAATGCTAATATTAAGAAAATTGGTTCACAAAGCGAATATCCAAGTGGGGTAATTAAATTGAATGAAACTGAATTCTGTTAACCTGAATCTATTTGCTGATATTACCTGATTGTCATTGACCAGCTAAATTAAGGTTCCCAGTTGGTGTCTGCTGGATTCAGATGTTGTCTGCAACATCTAATAATGTTTATTTAGTCAAAATGAAATTGGTCTACATGATGCACAAGAAGAAAACTTTATTTCTCAGAGGTTGTTGTTAAATATCTCAGGAGACTTAATGTCTTCAGTTTTTGTGTCTGTTTTCAGTAGTTGTCCCAATAAAACAAATAGTGAGCAACTCATAGTAACTCTAGAGGAGACACATGTGAGATTTCTGGGGTCTTTTTCTCAAGAGAGAAACATCTGAGAAGCTGGAGACTTAAGAAAAGTCTAAATTTGTTCTCCTTTTAATTTAATTGCCTAGGAAAACAATTGAGGTATTTAAGATATCACAAATTTTAGATATCTGGAATCTGCATCTGGAAATCAGAACACAGTTTGAGACATTGTTGAGATCTCTAGAGGAGATACGTATGATATTACTTGGGTTTTTTTTTCTCAGGACAGAAACATCTGAGAATCAGGAGATAAGTCTCAGTTTGTTCTTCATTTAATCTCATTGTTGTTAGGGAGATCAAGGTATTTAAGATTTTAAATTTTTTAGCTATTATATTCAACATACAGTGTATTTAGAAATCTGAACACTGTTTGAGAAGTTGTTGAGATCTCATCTGAAACTCTAGAGGACACACGTGAGATTATTTTAGAAGCAGGACACTGAAAAAAGTCTCAGTTTATTCTACATTTAATATCATTGTTATCTAGGAGAAACAATTGAAATATTTGAGGTAATTTTTTTTTATATTATGTTTGACGTATTTTTGCAAATCTGAGCACAGTATGAAACGTTGAGATCTCTTCTGAAACTCTAGAGGAGACACATGTGAGATCACTGGAGTCATTCTCTCAGGAGAAACATCTAAGAAGCATGAGAATCTCAGGTTTTTCTCCATTTAATCTTGTTGTCTAGAAGAAACAGTTGAGGTATTTGAGATATTACAATTTTTAGAAATTATATTTGAGATACAGTGTATCTGAAAATTTGAGCACAAGTTTGAGACATTGTTGAGGTCTTATCTGAAACTCTAGAGGAGATATGTGTGAGATCAGTACAGAAACATTTGAGAAGCAGGAGACTCAGTTTGTTCTCCCTTTAATCTTGTTGCTATGTGCAACAGTTGAGGTGTTTGAGATATTAAAGTTTTTATGTATTATGTTTGAGATATAATGTATGTTTGAAAATTCTGATCACAGTTTGAGACGTAATTAAGATATCATTTGAAACTCTAGTGAAGATAGATGAGATGTAACTTTTATTCTCAGGAGAAACGTCTAAGAAGCAGGAGACTCTCATCGCTCAAGTAAATAAGATATCAAATAGATCTCATTTGTGATTTTTCTCTGGGAGGACTTCATCAGAGCCTCATCTCAGTTAAGTTATTTTTTTTTTTTCCCAGTCTTTTTGCCTTCTCTCATTGAGTTTTCCGCACTACCTCTAGTTCATACAGCATCTCTCTATTGAAGTGTGTGATGAAACTGTGAGTAAGTGTGTGTTGTTGCTCGGCTCTGGGCTGTTTGGTGTGGGTGAGATGAGACATGGTGATGGCAGTGGAGATAAAAGTCTGTGTGTGTGTGTGTGTGTGTGTGTGTAAACGTTCAGGTTTAGAGATGTGCCAAAGCAGCTGTGCTCTTTGTACATCTCTCAAACAGACATGAAAGAACCTGTTTAGAGGGCCAGACACCACACACACTCAACACACACCCCTAAAGAAACTCTGCCCACGTGCTTTTTTTTTTACACATCAGCCAGTCTTAAAGGCTTCAGCTTCTTAAAGTTCATGTACTGTAAGTGATGTTTGTCAACTTTGCTAACTAATCTCTTCAGCCACATGTTTTCCCTCCAAAATCCCCTGAAAAGACATGACAGCAAATCCAATATCACCAAACCTGAATGAGCAAAGTGACTGACAACAGTTTTCTGTCACAGAAGTAAGAGTTATCGTATTTCTTAGGACAATTAAGTGTTTCAGTGAAATATGTTAGGTGGTAGAGACATTTTATGTGTGGTATTTAATTTTTTTTTTTTTTTTTTACAGCAGTTTTACAGTCATCATAAAATGGCTTTATTGTTATTTTACTTCCATAATATGACATTTTCCAATGAAACAGGATATTTAATGTGAATAAAATGACAGGACAACGTTATTGGAAATTGTTTGAAAGTCTCTGTATGAGTCGATATTTATAGGGGAAGAGTTGAGAAACAGGAGGGCGTAATGACATCAGCAAATAAGAAAGTTGTTTGAAATGCTGAACATAATGACAAATTAGAAAAACAACTATTTTGTCTTCACATTAACATGCACTGATGAATCTTTCACAAGATGCTTTTCCAGTTGCTCCGACATTCACATTCGATTGTTGCATTTTGCAGTCACAATCTCTGAGTAAAATCTCAATGTCATGATAAAATAATGAATGAATAATGATTGTGCACTCAGAAAAAAAGTATAAAACTATCACTGGGACCATACCTTTTCAAAAGTAATAATATGTACATTTTAGGTACTAATATATACATTTAAAGTTCTAATATGTACCTTTAAGGTACTAATATGTACTATTTTGGAGTAGACGTATGTACAAAGATGAACAATTTAGCTTTAATAATTCTTACTTTGTGCTCATAGTTTTGATTAGTATACATCACATCTGGTTAGGCTTTTGCATACGGTCTATTCGCAAAAGTAGATATATTTCAATATACCCAAACCTAAAATTAGGTTCTAAAATTCATCTCCCATACTCTCCATTAATGACTTCTGGTCAGTTTTTTCTGGTCTGTTTGTTGGAGATAGTGAAGAGGTCTGCATCAATAAGTATATACAATCAAATCTTAATGCATGTTGACTTTAAGAATGCATAGATTCAATTTTTATTGTAATGTAGTTGATGTGATGCTGCTATCAGTCTGTTTGATGTGTTGCATAGAGTTGTGTAATGGAGGCGACTGCTGTTGTTTTTGCTCAGTCTCTGTGGATACAGAAGGTTCGTGATGATGTCACACGTCACCGTCCCTCTGGAGATCAGAGAACGAGCGAAAGATAGAGAGAATGTGAGATGGCAGTGAGGGCAGAAAGAGAGGAGAATTACGTAAACAGATGCAGGAGGAAAGAGAACTTTCACATCCATAGCACTAGTTCAGAGAGCGAGAACTGGGTCTGTCACAACTTTTACATAATTACCTGATTGCAGTTATTTGAGATAATCATAATCACTGTGCACTTCAATTTAATAACATCCTGACCTACAAATAAGGGTATTGGTCACTCTGGTGCCATTTGTGTTGCTCATATAGGTCTACATTACTTTAAAAGTTTTTAAGTTGGTTAGATTTTTTTTTATTTATTTTTTTTTTTGAAAGAAATTAATACTTTCGCTTAGAAAGGATGTATTAAAATGATCAAACGTGAGAGTAAAGACATTTACAATGTTACAAAAGATTCTATTTCTAATAGAATGCTATTCTTTTTACTCGTAACTTTCTATTCGTCAAAGATTCGTAAAAAAAAGATTTCCACAAAACTTCTGAAGCAGCACAACTGCTTTCAACATTGATAATAATAAGAAATGTTTCCTGAGCAGCAAATCAGTATATAAAATGATTTCTGTGACACTGCATGACTTTTGCCTATTTTAACATTTATTAGAAATGGCATAATGCAGTTTATTAACGCTTCTTCAAATAGAATGCTTAAAATAGAATAAAAACCATTTCATTAAATGACCTTTATGAATTAAAAATATATTTATTCATGTCATTCTGTGTAATATTTACCGAAAAGGTTCATTGTGAATAAAAGACCCGAGGTCTATGTGAATTAAGCTTACACTGTAGTAGATATGAGCAAAAAAGACATACATGAGCCATAGTTATTTGTGTAACAATTAAATGCCAGCCAAAATTGAATAATTGTGACAGTCCTATCTGAATCAGTCAAAAAAAAAAAGGAACATCACACTGAAGATGATGAGAACACAGGAAGCAAATAAAATGGAAAGAGGAAGCTGGAATAGATGCAGGCTTCGGCCTCTGGAGAGCTTCTACACTGAGTGCTTGACATCTCGTATTATTAGTGTGCACATACAGAAACAGACCATCCATCGCCAGTAAACGCATCCTAAAGGACGTCATTGATCTTACTGGAGCCGGATCAACACAGAAACTTACGAAAATGTGTGACGGCATGAATGTTTTTGGTAGTCGCCGACAGCTGTGTTTACAGCACAGATTATGATCGATAGATCAGCGTTTGAACGCTTCCTAAAACCCTAAATAGAAGGTAGTAAGATGTGAGGTTTTGCAGTTACATGTAGCAAACAGCAGGGAATGTGATCACTGTATGGAACAACATTTGAATTATTGTTCTCATGTGAATTATTATCATCTGTGCTTCTCAGTGAGGTTTATGATATTGGTGATAAATCAAGGCATGGCGTGGCATCTGAGCTGCACATGCAGTGAATCATCTGTAAACAAATGCTGATGCACTGCTGTGTGTGTGTGTGTGTGTGTGTGTGTGTGTGTGTGTGTGTGTGTGTGTGTGTGTGTGTTGCTCAGTGCTAACATAAATCTATTAGGATAGCAGGAAGTTGAGGATACGCTAACATCAGTAGACACATAGCTGGAGGTTTTAAACAACATATACATAAAGAAAATTCAGGGATACACTCCCAGAACATGCAACATTGTGTGTGTGTGTGTGTGTGTTATGTCATAACCTTTCTTATTTATTTATGCTAAAACATAATACTTGTTTGCTGGATTAATTGAAGAAAAAAATATAAATGTAGCTACTAATGTACACTATACATGTAAGTCAACAAAGTCTATTTTAGTTTGGGGTTGGTGTGATCCCTGTAAATCTCTTCTGCTCACCAAGGCTTGTGTTTATTTCAGAAAAATACAGTAAAACAGTAATATTGTGAAATAGTATTACAATTTAAAGTAACTGTTTTTTATGTGAATATATTGTGAAATTGAATTTATTCCTGTGATGCAAAGCTGAATTTTCATCATCATTACTCCAGTCTTCAGTCTCACATGATCCTTGAGAAATCATTCTAATATGCTGATTTGCTGCTCAAGAAACATTTCTGATTATCAGTTTTTAAATGTGGAAACCATGACACATTTTCCAATATTTTCTCTCTAGTCTCTCTAAATACAAAGTTGAAAAGAATAGCATTTATTAAAAAAAAAAAAAAAAAAAAAAACCTTTTGTAACATTATAAATGTCTTTACTGTCACTTTTGATCAATTTAATGCATTCATCTCTGAAAAAAAGTGTTAAAAAATCGTACTGACCCTAAACTTTTCAACAGCGGTGTACTGTCTATAGGCTACACGGTATATTTAAGTCTCAGCCATGTGACTGGAGTTTATATACTTTGTGTGTGTGTGTGTTTAGACTCATGTGTAAGTGAATTAAACACAGTATGTTATTTCTCTCCCTCTGAGAAAAAACCCTCTAGAGACACAAAGATGCTCTCAATCCTCTCGCCATACATGCCTTCAGTCCTCCTGGGAAAATATGCCGCTAACATGGACCTGGAGGAGTTTCTGAGCGCTCACAATATGGGCTGCTTCCCAGAATCTGTTTTAATCAAGGCTGACTGCTCCTTCCAAAATGTGTTATTTTTAATACCATAATATAGTACAGTTTTATTTGCTACGTAATTTGTTTAGTGAACATGAAATTCAAAATTGATCCTATTTACTTTTCCTGGTCATATTGTAAACAATTTATCAATGCAGATTTAAAAAAAAAACAAAAAAAAAAAAACAACTTAATGCTCCACCTATAGTAAGACTTTGGATGACTTCACCTTCCTTTCTTATTTTTACTCTTATTTTCAGCCCTTCTCATTCAGCCACTTCATAAAACAACGTTTCACTCTTGACATCACTTTGCAGAAGTAAAATGGCATCAAAATGTGTCTCAGTTAGGTTTTATTTTGATAATACTAAGTATACATGCTTATATATTTTATAAGTTTTCATTCATATCTGTGCGACCTTTCAAATGGCCTGTCAGAAGCAAATGTAATTTCAAAATTACCCAAATGTAATTTCATTATCTCTTTTTTCCCCTCCCAAACAGCAATGAAATTAAACGTAGATTTATGCTGAAATCTTCTTAGATGCAATATCACACGTGTCTCCTCTAGAGGTTTAGAAGAGATCTCAACAATGTCTCACGCTGTGCAAAGTGTTGCCTTGTTATGTCTCAATCAAAAGTCAGAAATCTCAATATGAACTCAAACAACTCTCATAAAATGTTCCAAGCTGCTTTCCACATTCATTTTACGTTTCTGTACTGTTTCTGCATGACAACTCTTAACTCATTCATGTCTATTTTTATTTATCATCAGGAATTTTAGGAGAAACAAAAAGTTGATACCTCAATGAAACATCTCTATCTCATAAGCATTGAAAGAGCCAGCTTTGAGCAATTACATGATCCTTTATACAATAAAGTGCTGCAGTGAAGACGTATGTGTGTAGTTCATTACACTGGTTTCCTCAACAAAAACACAATAGGATTTTTTAATTGGTTTTTGGATTATTGCAGAAAATAAGCTCTGTGAGTAACAAAAATTTCTGATCACGACTTCAACATAACCACCATTACGCTTTGACCCTTTCAGTGTTTATTTAAAAACATTTTCCAATGAAAGTTTGAGTTTGAATAGTTGGAAGGAGCGTGATTAAAAACACAACAAGGCTGTGAAAGCAACTATTGAGTAGATGAATTTAGCTTTTTGGATGTTTAATGTCTCTGACAACCTTTATAGTACCATTTAGACACTTGTTAGCAACTGCCTATTTCAGGATAAATAAAAGCTTTAAAAAAATCACTAGTGTGTATTACTGATGAATTTTATGTTGTAGAATAAAAATCAAAATATCTTGAGCTTGTGGTTGCCATAGATCTTTTTTCAGGTGTTTAAAATGTAATTTTTCTATTTTTGTTTCATTTTTTATTATATTATATTATATTATATTATATTATTCATTTGTATTTATTTTTTATTATTCATTTCCATAAGGTGTATTTCAGAGTTTGGGTTAGTCTAGTTACAGATGGGAAGTCCTTGTAAAAGATATTAGTATGTTCAGAATACCATTTGACCATACTACTCATTACTGGCAAAATGTAACCTTGAATGCTCTGTAAGTCATTTTTGATCAAAACATCTGCCAAATGCACGAATGCAAATGTATGTACATGTACTATTTTTGCTGTAGGGTGGGCGGTATGACCAAAATCTCATATCACGGAATGAGTAATCTTATATAGCAATATATTTTGAATGTGACAAATGCACCAGAAGTGACATCGACCATGATTTTTACATCTCTTTCTTGACTCATCATGTAGTCACACTGCCTTTATTTCAGTAAAGTAAGCAAAAATCCTTTAGAAAAACCCATTGGAACCATTTCCAAATTTTGGCCTACAAAAATACGTCATTCCTAACAGAAATGCTGTATCTCTCAAAAGGTCAAAGGTCAAGAGGGGACAAATAACCTCTTTGTGTCATACAGAATCAATCAGAAATGTAATCCTGCTTTCGTCTGTAATGTACTCTGCATCTGAATTTCTTCCTCCTGAAGAGCAGACACACGTATAGTACCATTACCCCAGGAAGCTTTTCCGCCTGACTGCCACATTCATTTTTGAGATGAAAAACCACTGACTCAGTCAGACGTGGAGATGAATGGCTTGCTGGAGAGATGTTGGATTGTCTTGGCCGAGATTAAAAACATATATTACACAGCATCTGGTGTCTCGGGCCTGGGCAGCAGCGTGTGTCGTCGCAGCAGAGGATGCGAGGGCCGCTGTACGTTTAGATAAGCTATTGTAAATAGAGTCAGAACAGGCTGGCGGCCCAACTGCACTATTACAGGCAGAATCCCAGAGTCTGAGCTTATCAGCTGCAGGGCACGCGTGTGTGTACGGCTAATGAACGCCTTCCCATAATGCCTCTTGCCCTATCACTGTGGACCAGGGCATGAATGAGAGTGATCAAGAAAGTGTCTCAGTTACCCTGAGGCTCATTCGCTCCTATTTTCTCTTCCTGTTTGTTACATACTTTTTCTCACTTTCATACTTCACTATATTGAAAGTTATTGCAATAAGCCCACACATCAGGCTGGAGAAGTGGATTGTGTGTGTGTGTGTGTGTGTGTGTGTGTGTGTGTGTGTGTGTGTGTGTGTGTGTGTGCGCGCATGTGTGTGTATGCGTGCATGCTCAGATGTGTGCTGTCTTTGTGACTACCTAATTTCTGAATTTCAATTTTTTTATTCTATAATATTAGATTTCATTATTGCATTATTTGCTTTCATTTATTTGTTTGTTTGTTTGTTTGTTTGTACTGCAAAATATTTCATTTTAGTGTAGTATTTCATTTCATTTTTCAATTAATTTTATTTCATTTCCACATTCATTCATTCATTCATTCATTCATTCATTCATTCATTCATTCCGGTGTATTTTATTTGATTTTTACTTAATTTAATTTAATTTTACTTAGTTAAATTTTATTATATATTTTGTATTTTCTTTATATATATATATATATATATATATATATATATACATACATATACATATATATAATACAGAGTAATTACCTAGTTAAGTACTTAGTAGTAGCCGTTGTACTTACATGAAATAAAATGTACTTACCATGTAACTAAGTTATGGAACAGCCTGTACTTACAGTTTGTAATTATGTACATGTAATAGACAGCTACTGTTACACATATGTAACAGACCGAGTCTGTTACACAGCTACTTATATAACCAAAAGATTGTTACATGTGTGTTGCAGACTTTATGCAACGTAATTATAAATGTAAGTACACAGACATAAGCTACTTAAAATAAAGTGTATCAAGATTGTACTTAAGTGTACTTCATGTGTATTTATACTGTACACCTTATCCAGCTGCACCTTAGTTTGATTTAACCCACCAGTACACAGCTTAAATACATGTAATACCTTTCTAATTACATTAAAATTACAGAATATTACACAGGCATAAGCTACTTAAAATAAAGTGTATCAAGATTGTACTTAAGTGTACAAGTAGCTGTGTAACAGACTCGGTCTGTTACATATGTGTAACAATAGCTGCCTATTACATCTACATAATTACAAACTGTAATTACAGGCTGTTCCATAACTTAGTTACAAGGTAAGTACATTTAGTTTCATGTAAGTACAACGGCTACTACTAAGTACTTAATTAGGTAATTACTCTGTATTATGACACCTTAAAATAAAGTGTTACCTTTTAATTTATTTTATTTTATTTTATTTTATTTTATTTTATTTTAGAAAAGTTGTATTTCAGGATTCGGGTTAGTCTAGTTACAGATGGCAAGTCTTTGCAAAAGATGTTGGTATGTTCAGAATAGCATATGACCATACTACTATTATTACTACTACTATTACCATATTACTGGCAATATAAAAATAAATAATAAATAACCTTAAATGCTTAAGTCATTTTGGATGAAAGAAACTGCCAAATGCATGAATGCACATTTATGTTAATGTACTATTTTTGCTGTAGGGTGGGCGGTATGACCAAAATCTCATATCACGGTTTGAGTAATCCTAGATAACAATATATTTTGTGATCTGCCAAATGTTATGACTTTTGCATACAAAATTGTATAAAAAATTAAAATGCTAAATTAAACTTATGATTTCCCAAATAAAAAATGGACACCATTTACTAAATTAAACATGCAACATAGTGTGGTCATTTGACAACATCATAGCGTTCAAAATTGTTTCACATACTTATATTACTAAATCAACCAGTAGATGCACAGTATGCAGTATGTCGGTATTGTTACGACCCCGGGTCTAGGGTTCAGGGATGAAATGTAAAATAAAGAGTGTTGGTCCACGGGTTACTTTTTAAGAAACCTTCTCGGGTTCTTTTTTTATTGTAAGGATAAGAAAATACAGTTTTGTTTTGTAAGAGAAACAGAGCTTCAAACAAAGAGAAAGAATGCAAAAATAACTTCGGGACTAAGCCAGGCCAAAATAATAAACAAAAAGAGCTACCTTAACCCAAAACTAAAATACCCTAACAAAGTAAATGAAAGAAAGTACAAGCACTTCCCTTACTCCTTATCTAACCCCAAAACAGGAGAAAATCGTGTCCAAAATTATATGGCACCTAGCCCCTACAGCGTTCAGAAGACTCAAGCCACAGATTAATTACACAAACAATTCCTCCTTCTCATTGAATGAGGAATTGGAAAAAGTTTGTGAGGGGGAGAACATTAACATTTCAATCATTCACTCGAAGACTTTCACAAAATCTTGCAATAGATCAATAGATACAATAACATCCAACAAGAGGAACAACACACATTCTGCTCTCTCACGCCCCTCCCTCTGAAGATGTTGCTCTGTGCTCCTCTTTTGAAAGATGCGGGTGCTCCTCGCCACCTACCACTGCGCACGCCGGTGACACGTTCAATTAATGCGTAGCAACCTGTAAGAGACAGGACAGAAGAGAAAGGGAGAAAGAAACACCAATACAGCGGCACCAATACAACATCAAGCGTAACAGTATTGCTACCCCAGGATAGTCAGTGTACAGTATAACAGGTTTATGAGAGTATGTACTGATTTTCTAGGCTGCTGTAGAATGTGTCCTTCTCTATCCATTCTGTTCACTATATCTGCAAACATAATGTCTCTTAGAGTGTGTGTGTGTGTGTGTGTGTGTGTGTGTGTGACTTCTTCTGTTTTCAAGGCAAAGTGTTTCTTCTGTTTTCAACTCTTGACTCATGTATAATTCAGGCTTGTTCACTCCAGTGTTCCTACAGTGACCTGCTCCTTCTGACTTTAACACTTTCCTCATTTCCCATTTTTTCATTTCTCAGTCCCCTTCTTCTTCTCTTTAACTTTGCATGCCACTGGGAGAAAAGGGTGGAGTGTTTGCAGTGGAATGCTGCTTACTCCATACTGCATACTTTGTGGTCCAAAAGCCTGAGGACACATTGAAAATCCAGACCTTTTTTCAGTTACACTTGAAAATCAAGAGAAAGTTTTAAGATTTTGAAACAAAGAAGTTAAGAGTGGTGTCCAGTTATTATCTGGGAAATCAATTGTTATTTTTGCATTTTCAATCCAATTCTGAGTAAAACATCCTAACATTGACAGCCAGATCAGTCATGAGTCATGAAAGGTCAAGTGCATTGCATACATCAAAATTTGCATACTGTGCACTCAGAAATTAACATTTGCTGAAAATGTCCTCACCCTCAAGCCATCCAAGATGTAGATGAGTTTGTTTCTTCATTCGATTTGTAGAAATGTAGCATTCCATCACTTGCTCACCAGTGGATCCACTGCAGTGAATGGGTGCCGTCAGAATGAGAGTCCAAACAGCTAATAAAAACATCACAATAATCCACAAGTAATCCACACCACCTCAGGCCATCAGTTAACATCTTGTGAAATAAATGCTGTGTTTGTAAGAAACAAACTCATAACTAAGACATTTTTAACTGTCACTTCTGGCCAAAATATGAGTCTATAATCTATCATAATGCTTCCTCCAGTGAAAGTCCATCCTCTGTTTTCCTCTCACGGTAAAATCCAACAACATATGTGTTTATAACTATTTTGGACTGTTTTTCACTTGTAAACGATACTTGACTTGCATATTTATCTCCTGATTCAGACGAGGTGACTTTTTCACTGCAGAAAGCAATATTATGGATAGAGGACTCATATTTTAACCGGAAGCAATGGCTTGAAGTTACAAACGCCATAATGATGGATTTGTTTCTTACAAACATGCATCTTTTGGCTTCACAAGATGTCAGTTGATGGACTGGAGTGGTGTGGATTACTTATTGTGATGTTTTTATCAGCTGTTTGGACTCTCATTCTGACGGCACCCATTCACTGCAGACGATCCATTAGTGAGCAAGTGATGTAACGCTACATTTCTCCAAATCTGTTATGATTAGGAAACAAACTCATCTACATCTTAGATGGCCTGAGGGTTAGTACATTTTCAGCAAATCTTCATTTTTGGGTGAACTATTCCTTTAATGGAGTCATGATGGGATGCAATAGATCCAGTTTTTTTCTCTCCTCAGTTCAGGAGTTTGAGCATTTGGGCAGAGGACAGCAACCGTAATTAATCTTGCCTTGGGAATTAGCCGGATGTCAGCACAAGTCAGGCAGCAGACGCATTTTTTAAAAAGGGCACATTTAATGGCTTCTTGTTTGAGACTGCTGGCAGATCCTCACCAAACACTGATCTCTGTCATCCCGAGACGCCTGACAGCCGGGCCATTCTGCAGCTAAATGCTTTTTTTATTAGAGTTCAGAAAGCGGCTCAGTAGACATTTTGGTTATAATACGAACTGCTTACAGAATATGAAAACATATACCATATCAATAAAAGATTGTGGGGTGTACATTGCAAAACATAATTTTTTGACATTGTACATAAAACAAAGATTATTGGAGAAGGTTTTACAAGAAAGTCTTTCAACTTCAAAATGTCATGTTTAATACAATGTGTTTAAACTTGCTGTTTCTTTGCAGTTATTTGGGAAACTTACTAATAATTTCTGAGTGAAAATTGTTAATCCTACACAATTTTTATTTATTTATTTCTTTTTTCAATGTATTTTGAAAATAAAATGAGGTTTAAAGAGATACCAAAATATTATTAATCGTAGTATGGATATAATTTTATATTGTGGTAACATTAAATATCACAGTGCAGAAAACAAATTTTAATGGAAATTAGACCCAAAATTGGTTTATATATTATTTAACCAAATAATATACTTCCTAATATACTTAATCTCTTTATTATTTTCCTTTCCTATTTGGAATTTGATGGATGCAAAACAACAAATAATATTATTCATAACAAATTGAAAGTCTAGAATCAGTGCAAAAAAGTTTCAAACTGTCAAGGAAACAATAACAGTACAAAACTTTAAATAATATATTTCTAGACTCATTACATAATGAGACCAAATCTAATAACATTAGATATCACAATGTAGTAATTTTGCCCAAAAATTGACCCAAAATTGATTTAAAAAAAAGAGATTTTTTTTAAAAGAAAACAAAGATTATTGAAGTTTTACAAGAAAATACTATTTCAGTTTTCTACTTCAAAGTAATTGTGAAATTTACTAGCAATTTCTGAGTGAAAATTGTTTCTATACTATTTTCCCCAGTATATATTATGAAAGCATGAAGGTTTCTTTTTTTTGATAATAACCAAATAATATATTTCTTTATTTTTTTTTTCTACTTGGAATTTCATCATGAAATCATGAATATAATATCTTTCTTAACTCATTATGTGATGTGACTAGACTTTCAAAAAGTCTAGTCACAAAATTGTATTCAAAATGTAAAATTACTATATTGATTTCTATATTGATTTCCTAGATGATAAATGGATGCCACTTACGTAATTAAACATGCAACATAGTTCAGTCATGTGACAACACTGTGGCATTCTACAGTTTGAAAGATTTATTACATATCTACAATGCTTTACAGTTAATTTTTCCCTGCCAGGTTCAAATGTGAAGCCGTTTTTGCACTGATTTCAGATTATTTTCAGTTTGTTATGAATAATGTTATCTGTTGGTCTACTCTATATCCATCAAATGTGAAAAAAATAGCCGTTGTTTGAAGCCATGCTTGACATTTCTGTCATCAAATATTCACGCTTATGTCGTTACAAACTTGCAAATTCCTGATGCTTTTTACATAAAATGAAAATGTATAGAAAATTATAGTGCAAAAGTCATAGACCTCTGCTTCTTACTGGTATGCTGCTTTTAGGTTCGCAGTAGGTGTTGTGAGCGGCAATTACATGCTGTTTATGTTCTGTTTTTGTCTTTTTCTCTCTGCAGAACGACACGTGGAGTGAGCTGTACTCGTTTGCCGTGTTTAAAGCCATGAGTCACATGTTGTGCATAGGTTATGGTCGTCAAGCCCCGGAGAGTCTCTCTGATATCTGGCTGACGATGCTCAGCATGATCGTCGGTGCCACCTGCTACGCCGTCTTCATCGGACACGCCACGGCCCTCATCCAGTCACTGGACTCCTCAAGACGCCAGTACCAGGAAAAGGTAAAGCAACTGTGCAAGCATGAGGAATTAATCGACTAATTAAGCAAACGTTTGCAGATATAAGCTGCATTAGGGAGGTTCAGTTGCCAAATTAATTGTTCTGTTGAGTCTGTTTGAATTTAATCTGAATTTAAATTCAAAAGTTAGGTCAGATAATTCACTCACTTAATGAATCGATGGGTCATATCAAAGTTCATTTGGTGGCCATCTTGGAAGCATCCTTGGGCAGCTATTTGTAGTAATTGTATGTTACTTAGTAACTGTGAAAGCCTGTTCCTGCCACAGGATAAAAAATTAAAAAAGGTTTATAACTTTTTCTTTCCAGAATTGTGTTATAATTATCTTCTCACAATACAGATTTGTTTTTTTTTTTAGAATTGTGAGTTTATATCTTGCAATTTTGAGTTTTCATCACAGTTATGGCTTTTTTCTTAGAATTGCAACTTTATTGCAATTCTTTATTACTTGCAATTGTGAGTACTGTATATGGTTTTCTTGCAATTCTGACATTATTTCTCACAATTCTAACTTTTTTTAGAATTGCAATAGAAATGTGCAATTGTAAGTTTATAAGTCAAAATTGTGAGATATAAACTCACAATTCTAAGAAAAAAGTATGAATTGCGAGATATAAACTCTCAATTCTGACTTTTTTACTTATAGTTCTAAATTTATATCTCCCAGTTCAGAATTTTTTATTTTTATTTTTTTTTTTTGGAATTGTGACTGTTTCTTACAGTTGTGAGTTTATAGTTTTTTTTCTCTCAATTCTGACTATATTTTTTATAATGACTTTATAATTTTTTTTTTATCATTTTATCATTTATAATTGTGAATTTATAGCTCACAATTGACAGTTGCAAACTCATACATGCAAGTTTATATCTTGCAATTCTGACTTTTTTTCTCAGAATTTTGACTTTAAATCTTGCAATTCTGAGAAAAAGTTATAACTGTGAGAAATAAATTCAGAATTCTGAGAAAAAAAGTCAGAATTGCAAGATATAAACTTGCAAGTATGAGTTTATAACTGTCAATTATGAACTATAAATTCACAATTCAGAGAAAGAAAAAGTCAGATTTGCGCAATGTTAACTTGCAATTGTCAGAATTGTGAGATAAAACTTATTTTCTTTTATTCTGCCGTTGAAACAAGCTTCCACAGGTAACAGTTGCACAAGTACAGCAGAAATCTCCAAAACTGTTAGAATGACATCAATGAAATAATATATTTTGAGTCTTTAGCTCATCCTAATGTAGACAGCATTGTAATTTCCATACTTCTGTCTTGTATTTTGTGTACTTTGCTTTTAATGGGAATCTGCATGCTTTTTAGTATGTAGTGAGACAGTGTGGCAGAGTTGAGACACTAATGTCATAAAATTGCATGTTGATGCCACAGACTTCTTTGTCACAAACTGTTTGCGTTTGCATGTAAGCATCAGCCTCTGTCTAAATTCATTATTATTAAACTTTTAGGCTCATACAGTCAAAAAAAAAAAAATGCTGTTAGCTTTGGCCTCGCGATCCTTGCTTTTTCCAAAGTCATCAGAAAACTATCAAAAATGCATTTGCTTCCATATCACAAGGGGTTGTGGGTAATGCTAGACTAAAGTTTGCATGAATGCACACCTCAGATGCACCAGAAATAGTGCACAATCTAGTCACCTTTGACATATTCTATTGCATTAATTTAATCTTGTGTAGTATTTAGGACAGAGAGTATGTGAAATTCCTGAAATAGACTTGTATGCAATCTCAGAATGCATTGTGAAGAGCTCGGTGAAAAAATACACTGAGAAATGTAGATTCTATTTAATATATATATATATATATATATATATATATATAATTAATTACTTTCACTAGTATTTGTTTGCACTATATACTTTGTTTGTTTGTTTTATAATTTTATTGTGTATTGTTATTGTTATTTGTGCTTTTGTCATTTTTTTTTCGTTTTCTATTTAGCTTTATTTTATTTCAGTTTTAGTAATTTTAGTACTTACACTTTTTTTTTATTTCAGTTAGTTACCAAGGCAACATTTCTTCAAGTTTTTCATCTAATATTTGTATTTTATCATGTTTTGTATTTTCTAATATTTGTAATTTATTGCAACTTTCTTTAAATCAGGGTTATTATAGTTAACTAAAACTGAAACTAAAATTAAAACCATAAAAAAAAACATTTTGTTACTTGAAATAAAATTGTTAACTGAAAAACATTAACTGAAATTAAATAAAATATAAAAATCTTTTTATTTTAGATAGTTGTCAAGGCAACATTTCTCATTTTAATTTAGTTAATCTTAATTTACTAAAAATAACTACAACTGATAAAAATAAATAAATACTTTAGACAAAAAAAAATAAAATAAAATAAATAATAATAATAAAAAAAATAAACCTATTAAAAACAACAAAAACACAACAAAATTACTGGAAGTTTAACTAAAATTAAAATGAAAAAAAAAAATATATATATAAATATATATATATATATATATATATATATATATATATATATATATATTTATATAAACTGATTCAAAATAATAGTATCTCAATCACATTAAAATAACACTGATTTCAATGACTAAAAATGATTTGTAATAGTTCAAAATAACAACACTGTCTGACACTTGATACTTTCCAGTGCAAATATAATGTTAGTTTCTTGGAGTTTATTAGTCTTGAACTCAGTCTTGAAACTCTCATTATCGAGCAGCCTATTGCTTCACCTCATAATGTGACTCCTCCATCCATTAAAACTCATTAAAGTCACAATTGTTCCATTTGCCTGCGCAGCTAATGTTTGTGCAGCTGTTACGGTTTCTTTGTCGCTGTAGCGTTGACTCAGCAACCCTTCAGATGCTGTTGCGTTGATTGGATAATGACTGCTAATGCGACAGATACCCGTTTGCTCTTCTGACTGTGTGTTTGTTTTCACTGCAGGCTCTATTAGCCGATGAGACCGCAGCTACAGTGTCAGCTAATGTACTACCTACCGTACTGCTGACTTGGTTGTGACTGTCATATTTCTGAGCATCGTGTTTGTAACAGTAGATTAGACTTGGCGCGGCTTCAGCGGTCCTGCTCGGCCAATCGTTTAGCAGCTCTGTTACCATGCAGAAAGATTTGTGGAGGCAAAGGAGCGCTCTGATTGGTCGCTTTGAAAGAGAGGGATTGCCTCCCGCCTATTTTAGCCAGTAATTTGAGGCGAGTGTATATCATCAAGTGGAGGACGGACACTCGATACGATTTATGCGCGTGTGTATTACAGTGTCTCTCAGGACGAGCTAAAATTGATGAGGCAGCAGATTAGTGTCCTGCCAGTGTCCTCGTGAAGTTGACGTAGGTGTGTGTGTGTGTGTGTGTGGGGCACACTGTGATTCTGTCCTTGAAAGTGCCGTAATGAACTGATGGGAGCGAGGGAGGGAGGGAAATAGAAAGAAAGACAGACAGAGAGTAATAGGGGGGGTTGGGAATAGACCTGTAGGGGTCAGGGACGAGTGACCTGCTTCTCTGCGCTGTGAGCTGTGCTCCGTTAGGAAAATTCTCCTCTTGAAGCACTGCTTCAGTATTAAAGTGACAGTTCACACTGCAAAAATGATGTTCTTCTTTAGTATTTTTGTCTTGTTTTCCAGTACAAATATCTTAATGTTCTTAAATCAAGATGCATTTACTTGGATACTCAAAATGACTTTTGAGTTCATGCTTTAAGGAAAAAAAAAATAAATACAAAATCTGTTTATGGGGTAAGAATAATCATTTTTTCCATTTGAATTACGTTTATTTTCCCACTAACAGATATTTTTTCTTGTTTTAAGCATAAACTCAGTTTTAATCAATTTTTAGGAATCAAGACTTAATATCTCAAGTAAAAGTATCTTGATATAAGATTGGTTAGATATTTATACTGGAAGCCAAGACAGTTTTTGCAGTGCACCTAATTTGTTATTTATTTATTTATTTATTTTTTGTACTTTTATGTCTCACATTGAGCAAAGGAAATGTGCTATATGAACAGAAATGTATTATAATTATCATTATTTATTATTATGTATAAATATACAGTACTGTACAGTATAGTAATTTTTAATGTTTTTTAAAAAAAGTCTCTTCTGCTCACAAAGGCTGCATTTGTTTGATTACAAATATAACAAAAACTGTAATATTGTGAAATTTTATTACAATTTAAAATGACTGTTTTGAATATATTTTAAAGTGTAATTTATTCCTGTGATCAAAGCTGAATTTTCAGCATCATTACTTCAGTCTTCAGTGTCACACGATCCTTCAGAAATCATTATAATATGCTGATTTGCTGCTCAAGAAACCTTTATTATTATTTTCAATGTTGAAAACAATTGTACTGCTTCATATTTTTGCAGATACCATGATACATTTTTCTATATTTTAGGATTCTTTGCTGAATAAAAAGTTCTAAAGAACAGCATTGATTTGAAATAGAAAACTTTTGTAACATAAATGTTTTGACTGGCAATTCTAATCAATTTCATGCATCCATACAGAATAAAAGTATTAATTTCTTTCAAAAAAGCAAACTTTGGAAGAGTAGTGTATATTCTGTAATTATCTGCTCACGCTTTCTCTCTCTAAAGTAGTTATTTGGCAAAAAGGACAAAAAACACCATAAAGGTGGACCATACGACTTGTGCACTATATTACAAGACTTCCAAAGCCATACAGTATATATCTGTGAGGAACAGACCATTATTTAAAGGTCATGTTAAACTTTTTTATGTTAAAAGATCAAACAAATCATTGATAGTTTGATTCTGTAGTGTCATTATTCAGCTCAGTTTAGTTCAGTGGTGACACTATTATAGTTTAGTTCTATAATAGTGAGAAGTTCATCAAATTAAGTAAACATTATGTTAAGTAACTCCTTTTGTGTTCCAAGTGTGAACAAGTAATACAAAAGGGCATGATTTTCATTTTTAAGGTTATCTGTATCTTTAAGGTGATCATTCATAATGTTGAGACTGTGCTGCTCCGTACCTGAAACCCATACCTGACCTGAATCGCTTATGTATTACAAAGATACAATCACAGACAACGTGACTCATCACACTCTGCTTTCAAGTAGGAAAAATATATGCAGACATGCAAACCGGCGCTGTTATATGAAGCATATGAAAGACTGTCGTCCCTCAGAACACCTCGAGCTCAGACTTCCGCGTCTTATGAGAATAGATCAGTGGTTGATGAAAGAGCGGCTGGTTTCATTGATTGTCTGTTAAATCTTTCTGTCTGTCTTTGCCCCGGGTGTGTTTTGAACACAGACAGTCCTGTGAAATTTCATGCCGTGTTTCTTACAGTGCCAGAAGAGGAAGGATGACACATACATTTATATGATTCTGTGTCCCTCCACGTATGTTATATTGAACGATGCCGCTTGATTTGCGTCATAGCTGTGAGCTCCCTCGCATTCAGCTCGGCTGCTGTTTCTGCTCAGTGTATGTGTGTGTGCGTGTGTGTGTGTGAGAGAGTGCATTGCTTATTTTTATCACCTCTATAAAAGTGTGTTTACGGAGTACTAAATCTGGAAGGCTGGGAAGCAGTCTGGATACTAAAAGAGATTGACAGAGCTGGACAGATTAGAACAGGTAGAAGAAAGATGGTGCTCTGCTGTCCCGATGCGATGGAGACACAAACATGGCAATAGCTTTCTTAAAATAAGATGCTTCATTCTGATAGGCTGGATTTCAGTGCTGTTGCAATAGTTTTTAGATGCGCACATCCCAGGAAGAACAAGTTTTTTTGACACTGAGGGTGTCTTCAGACCTGTGGGCAAAAACAAACAAACAAAAAAAAACTTAGAATAAAGTTCTTCTTATATACTTTTTAAATGTTATTTCACAAAATGCTTAGTTAATACTTGTCTTTTTTTAAAAAATTATCTAACTTTATATTATGATACGCTTTCTACTTAAAAATTAGTTAATAAATGGACAACTCTTAAGATTTAAAAGTGTAAAGCTTGAAATGTGTCGTTTTAGACAAGGAAAGCTCATGACTATGATAGTACACATTTAGACAACCTGTCATTTTATCTACAATATTTTTTTTTTTTTTTTAGGAATTAAACTTTTTTTACAAACATTTTATAATTTAACTTTAGAACTTTCATTTTTTTTAAAATAAGTTCTAAATCTATATCTCTGTTTATTTGTTCTAAATCTGTGACTAAATTGTTACAATGTTGCATTTTCTCCTGGGTTCTGTTCAAAATTTTAGTCACGTGAGCAAACCGCCCCCAACTGGTCAGAGAGATATTTTATATTTATAATTTATGTTCAGAGTTTTGCTCATAGCATCATTTCCAGATTTCAAGTACAGGTGTTGTTTTGTTAAATAATAATTTCTATTTAGCAGTTTGAGTGGGAATTAGTGCTGCGTCTGGAAAAGAATATTACAATGCACCTGTTCCACAGAAGTGTCATAAAGCATTTTCAGAGGAACAGGCATTTTATTTGTGCTGTGCAACATATTTCTTTGTTTATCGTGTCATTTTCTCATTGTGTCTTTATAGAGACACTTACTTCATTAGCAAATATACAATTTAAACAAGTTAAACTTCCATTTCTGAAAGGAATTAATACTGTTATTCAGCAAGGATGCATTAAATTGATTAAAAGTGACAGTAAAGACATTTGTAATGTTGCAAACGGTTTCTATTTCAAATAAATGCTGTTCTTTTGAACTTTCTATTCATCAAAGAATCCTAAAAAAATAAAATGTATCATGGTTTTCACAAAAATATGAAGTAACACAGCTGTTTTCAATGTTGATAATCAGAAATGTTTCTTGAGCAGCAAATCAGCATATTAGAATGATTTCTGAAGGATCATGTGACATGAAGACTGGAGTAATGATGCTGAAAATTCAGTTTTGCATCACAGGAATAAATTACATTTTAAAATATATTCAAATAGAAAATAGTTATTTGAAATTGTAATAATATTTCACAATATTTCTCTTTTTACTGCATTTTTTTATCAAATAAATGCAGCCTTGATGAGCAGAAGAGACTTCTTTCAAAAACAGTCAAGTCTTATTTTCCTGTGTTTTCGTCTGCCAGTCTGTTTTGAAGAGTAAGCTATCTTAGTTAAACCCCTAAGCGGCAGGTGAAAATGAAACAACCTGTGGCTGATCTCTTTGTACATCAGTCAGACGGTTTGTTCCTGTCCAAACGAATGGTTCTTAGCTAGAATAAGCTGCAGTGTGAGTTAGACATTTTGGTGATAATTAAGAGTCTGGTTGTGTGACTCTAAGTCATAGATCCCCGCTGTTCCAGTGCTCACAGGGGGTCTGAAATGTTTTTCAGGAAATAACAAGAGAAGAATTTCAATTAGCCCTAATGCCTCTTCTGCTATTGTCATGCATTGTGTTCTTTGATTGGGCTTCGAGCTGAAACTCTCTCTCTCTCTGTCTTCTGCAGTCAGCAGCTGCCACTGCTGTATCTGTCAGGTTTCACAGAGTTTTCCTTACCGGCCGCTGCTGCTCTGAACAGCCTGAGGAAACAGGCATGACAAATATCCCTAGATCTTCTCTCTCTCTCTCTGCTTCTCATTGTTGCACTAACCTTCTGGAATCATTCGTCTTCTCCGTGCAGAACCGCCTAATATCCGGAATCACCTGTGATTCTTTCACTTCATCCATTAGCAATCTCAAAATATGCTAGAGTTTCCATCTGTCTCTCCCCATATGGGTGGATAAACATTGAGACTATTAAATTAATGCAGTGCTTCGTCAATGTTGTTTTGCATGACTGATTTGTTCTCCCCAAGGATCTCTGGCCTTCAGGATGAAACTGTTCCCGGACAGAGACGTCAGGTTCTCGAGGGATTTTTCACTTTGGTACAGGGCTGGTGTCCTTTCACTTCTGTTGCATCGATGCGTACGCAGTGGTTTCTTTGTAGTGTCTTTGAATACTATATAAATGTTATTCATTTAGCAGACACTTTTTCCAAAGTGAGTGACTGTTCAATTGAGGAAAATCACAAACAATTTGTCATAGAGCCAACAATATTCATAGTGCACAATGCCATGTTTGTAAAAAAAAACAAAACAAAAAAACTAACAAAAAAAAAACAATAATAAAAATACTAGATGAGTAAACATAGCAGGGTTGTTATAGTAAACTACAAATTCAAACCATAAAAATATATAAATTAATTAATTAATTAAACAAATTAACTAAAAATTGTTACTTGAAATAAAATAAACATTAACTAAAAAAAAAACAAAACAAAAAAAAACTTTTATTTCAGCTACTTGGCAAAGCAACATTTCTCATTTTACTTGACATAGTAAAATAACTAAAACTAAAACTGAAAAAAATATGTCGACATATTAAAAAAAATACTACTAAAATAACAAAAACACAATAAAATTACTAAAACCTTACTAATAAAATTAAATAGGAAATATAAACATACATTTTGAATATAAATTAATCTAAAATATTGGTGAAATGTGAAAAAGTATATAAGAAGTAATATATTTAAAATATGTAATAGTATATTAAATAAAGGTAACACTTTATTGGGGACCAATTCTCACTATTAGCTTGTTTACATTCATATTACTAGCCCATTGGCTGTTTATTAGTTAAAGAGCACATATTGTGCATCCTTAATCCTACCCAATAATACCTTAATAACTACCTTATTAACTATTAATAAGCAGTAATTAGGAGTTTACTGAGGCACAAGTTGTAATTAATAGTTAGTTAATACCTTAAAATAAAGTGTGACCTAAATGAATAATTTAGTAAGTGGTTCTTTTATGGTTGTAGAGTGGTTAGTGCATCAAACAAAATTATCAGTCCTACAGTAACTCCACAACTACACATGCAATATACAAAACACACAAGACACTAGACTACCGAATATGGGATGATTAGCAAATCAGTTTTGCATTTACATTTAAATTTTTAAATTCAGCCCTTGGAGTTTACTATAAATGTTAGATATATAGTATTTGATATTATGATTGGTATCACATATGACCGTAATGAAGTCTGAGTTTCTTCGGAAGATGGTTTTGGGTCCTTAAAACTTAATGAGTCTTTTTTGCTGAATAATAGTGACACAGACTTTTTCTGGCTGAGTTGAGACTCTGTTGAGGCACTCGAGGGCAGGCTAGCTTTGGCTCGGCTCACTGTACCTGCAGGTAGAAATGTGATTAGTACCATAATGAGGTGATTTATTCTAGAATCAGTGCGGTGAATAATACATCTCTGATCCCAACCTGAAATTAGACTTCTTCATCTTTATTTTCACCAAGAGGACACCAGGACTTCACAACACACACACACACACACACACACACACACACACACACACACACACACACACACACACACACACACACACACACACAACACACACACACACACACACACACACACACACACACACACACACACACACACACACACACACACAAAGAGCTCGGCTCTCTGGTTTCCATTTATCTGAGATGCAGGGAATGAGGGACCAGGGTTTTGTTTGCTTTTACCTAGGCTGGAAAATCTTTAGGCATGAATCAATATGGTGCCCTGGGATTATAATACTGTCATTTAGTCAATTTAGGCTGTTCTAAAACACTGAGTTTGAGAATGTGAGTGTGTGGGTGAATGTAAACACTATGTTTTTAAAATAATTAATTTCATTTTATTTGATCAAAAATGCAGAAAAAAACAGTAAAATTGTGAAATATTACTACAATTTCAAATAACAATTTTCTATGTGTTAAAATGTAATTTTTTTCCTGTTTTCAAAGCTGAATTTTCAGCATCATTACTCCAGTCTTCAGTGTCACATGATCCTTTAGAAATCATTCTAATATGCCGATTTGCTGCTCAAGAAACATTTCTGATTGTTACCAATGTTGAAATCAGTTGCTGAAATCAGTTGCACTGCTTCATATTTTTGTGAAAACTGTTTTTGGAGATATGTTTTATTTTTCAGGATTCTTTGATGTATAGAAAGTTCAAAAGAAGAACATTTATCTGAAATAATAACCCTTTTTTAAACTCAAAATCTCTTTACTATCATTTTTAATCATTTTAATGTGTCCTTGATGAATAAAAATATTAATTAATTTCATAAAAAACCTAAACTTTTTAACAGTAGTGTATATAAACTGTAAGAAAATAATTAACAAAAAACAGAAATGGTACTGCTAATTTTCTACCAAGGCATCATCCATTAATCTAAATATTTCCTTTAACCCTAAAAGACAGCCCAATGCATGAGTGAATTCAAAATATGGGTAAAACACCTATTAAAAATCAATACAGAAAATTCTTTCATGTTAACACAGTGCATTAAAGGCCGTATTTTTACTATACGTTCAAACATTACGTTTGAGCAAAAGGAACAGTGATGCTTGCCTTACCAAACACCGCTATTAACTTAAAACATCACTTTTGATTACCATATTCATATACCATGGTATTTGAGAAGGCGTAACAGGAATACTACCGTATTACCATCACACTATTGTCCAAAATACGTGATGTTATGACTTTTCTGTGCTATATTTTTATGGTAATCCTATAGTCTTTTTGTAACAGATTGGAGCTTCTCGTGCTCTAGATGCTTTCTATGTTCTCTTGAATAACCTGAGCAGTGCGTGTGATCTGTGTGCTATTTCTGGCGGTGAGAGGATGGTCCCCGTCCTGTCACTGGAGCGAACAGCAGAGATGTGCAGAGGAACAGACGCAGGCGGACAGCAGCAGTCAGAAACACTCAGTGTGCCGCTGCAGATTTAGAGCATGTCTAACAGAAAGCTTGTTTATAAATATATACACACACACACACACTGCACAGAGACACACATAACCGCCTCTTAGGAGGGAAGAGACTTTTGATGTGTTGAGGTTTTGAATTTTGAGGTGAGATGCATTTCAGGTCAGAGAAGAGAAGAGATGAGAATAATTGTGAATAATTCAGAGGCGGTTTAATCGGGTGATTCCTGACGAGCGTGGAACGTCAGTGGACAACTAACCATCTAAACTAGGACACACATTAATGGTCCATTAATGCTTCATCACAGTATGTGTGTGTGTGCGTGTGTGTGTGTGTGTGTGTGTGAGTGTGTGTTTAACTACAACTGAAAAAAGTGCTGAAGGATTTACTTCAACAATTTTCAGTCAGAAATTGCTAGTAAATTTCACAAATACAAAGAAACGATAACAGATAAAACTAAACGTAACAGATAAAATTAAAACATAATCCAAAAACACTGCATCAATTTAGGTAATATTAGGCCTTTTTTTGCAACTCGGTAGAGTTTTAGTGTAATCTTTGTTTTATTTACAACTTTGAAAAATATTTTTTACAGTGTACTACTAAGAGAGGCATAAAATTGTCAGGCCTAGAAGAGATCTGAAAGATTAAATAAAGAGTGAGCGCTTGCTATTAAAATTATAACAGCAGTTAAAGCCATGAAAATGATGATATTCACACTTCTCAAGAATGATGTTATAAGGAACTAATGTAATATGGATTTCTGCCCTCAGATTTCAGACTAGACATATTTATATTTTCTAACCTTTTCTCACAAGTTAAACACACACATTTACTTCGCTTTCTAAATGAGGCAGCATTATAGACTTTTATTGCTTTACATTTGTATTAAAAGCTAATTAGATGACTATATTTAGATTATGCATTTGGAAGACGCTTTTATCTAAAGTGAGTTACATTGCAATAAAGGTTTGCATTTTATCAGTTTATGCAATTCCTGGAAATCAAGGTGTTGCAGCATTATGCTTTACAGACTAAACCAAAAGCTAACTTTAGCCCTAAAAGAAAACTCTGTGCTTCGCTTACAATATTTATGAATCATTTGTTCTTTGGAGGACATCTGCAGGTGTTGAAAAATGGAGATTTTGTCCGAATTAACTTTGTCCCCACAGTACAGTTCAAACGTTTGGAGTCAGCAAGGTTTTCCTGAAAGACATTAATAATTTCTGTTCATCAAAGAATCCTGAAAAAAATGCAGTTTCCACAAAAATCTAATATTATATATATATATATATATATATATATATATATATATATATATAATATTATTATTATTATTATTATTATTATTATTGTATTTTATTATAAGTTTTAATATAATGCAATATTCCATTGAATCATATGAAGCAGCTGAACTGTTTTCAACACTGATATAATAATCAGAAATGTTCCTTGAGCAGCAAATCAACATATTAAAATGATTTCTGAAGGATCATGTGACACCGAAGACTGGAGTAATGATGATAAGTTGTAATAATATTTTACAATTTTACGTTTTTTTACTGTATTTTTGATTGTATAAATGCAACCTTGGTGAGCAGAAGAGACTTTTAAACCACCCACAACTTCCTGTCAGCAAATTTTGCATGATCAAGCTCTTCAGAAAAGGTCAAAATGTATTATTTCTTGATTGTCTGTGTTCAGACCTGTCATATTTATTACTATAAGAACCATAAATTTTACTGTGATGTTAGTTTGACTAACATCAGCATTTACTTGTTAAACCAGTGAGAACAGTGACATGTCCTGACCTGTCCTTGTTCATAACCTTTCACACCGATCGGTAAACGGCTCCATCAACGGCGACTCAGTTTTCATTTAATTTGGCTGTAAATGAGGCGAGAGAGGATGCAGTCTGACATCATGCAGGTCTATCAGTCCATCTCTATCGCATAGGTTTCTTCTGACTTGCCCATTAAACACAATTTTCTTTATCGGTCCATCAGTGAAGCACTTAGATCAACACTGCTGCTTCTTCAACTGAGTAAGTGAGCGACATCTACACCGTGAAGCATCTGGATCAATGAAACGCTAGGAGAAGCTGTTTCAGGGTATAGATCCACTAGAGGCTGTTCAAAATAGTCCAGCTGACGCACAGAGGAGTGTTCTCCAACACGTATATGACACCTTACAGTACAGTCCCTCATAATGACAATGAATCCCTGTTTTTGCTACCATACCTTTAAGAGTTCGGTTTTCGTTAGTTTCTCTGTTGTCATTGAAGCTTTTATCTGTAAGTTTTAAAATTCTAAAATCTATATTGAACAATGTTATTTCAAAGAATTTATTTATTTATTTATTTTTGAATCTTTGGGATTTTTTGAATCTGTTTATTTTTGAATCTCTGAAAGTTCTGAAGTTCTAAAGTATTCTAAAATCTAATACATTTAATTCTGTTCAATTCAAAAAAACCAAGTGAAATTAGATTTTTTTTTTTTCACAAATATTTTTGAATCTCTGGAGATTCTAAAATTCTAAAATCTAGTACATTCAACTCTTGTTATTTCAAAATATCAAATAATATTTTTTTGATTTCAAATTTTTTTATATTATTTATTTGTTGATTGTTTTTTTTTTTTTTTTTTTTGAATCTCTGGAATTTCTAAAACAAATGGTTTGCTTATTTGTTTTAGTGTACTAGATTTTAAGTTTAAGTATTAGTGTACTAGATTTTAAAGTAAAGTCCAGAAATTCAAAAATAATGAATAAACAACAAATAAACAAACAATTTGTTTGTCATTTCAAAATATCAAGGAAAATTATTATTGTTATTATTTTTGAAGTTCTGGATGTTCTAAAAATCTCAAATCCATTCTATTGAACTTTGTTATTTCAAAGGATCAAATAAAATGTTATGTTTTTCATGTGATCTCCTTTTAAAACCAATCTTTGAACACTGTTGACCCAGCACTGGCGCTGACAGATGCAGCCCACTTTCATGTTCGTATGAAGGTGTGGAATGAGAGCAGTCGTGGGACCTTTATAAAGCCCAATACACAGGCAATTATTCTCACAAGTGGTTCAGGGACCTTTACAGGTGCTCCACAAACACCTGCGTCAGCACATGCTGCCGCGCAACAGGGAACACACATGAATGCAGTGCTAATGCCTCCGCTCTGACCTGCTTTCTTAGTTTTGCCTAAATCATTCCATCATTACTGTTCTCTTTCTGTCTAACGCAGTTTGAGGGATGCTTGGCTTGTTAGTGTTAACTAATGATCTGAGGCTGGGATTTGGGGGTCGTACATTGCTTGAAGAACATGGACCTGGATTACAGCAATGAGAGAAAACATGAAAGTTTTTATGCTGACATGGATGTTTTCCCAACAACCTGTTTGGCCTTTTTAGAAAGTAAACTTGTCTAAAACAATTTTTCACCCTCTTACTAGGTCTTTTCACAGGAGATTTTTTCCCCTGTGCTTTATTGAAATTTTCTAGTCTAAAATTAACATGTGTTATGTGGAAATGACATGTTATGAATATGTTTTGCTGTATTTCATAGCATGTTATGAGTTCTAAATGAATGCAGTATATATTTTTAGACTTTTGGAACTATTTGACATAATTACAGCTTACCTCTCAAGTTTTATCCCTAACACAGTTTTTCCTTTGTAAGAGTGTTATTTTAGTATCATTGAGATACAATTATAGTTTTTAAAAATATTTAGAATTATTTTTATTTTTATATTTTCTTTTTATTGCATATATGTTGGTATATTTAATTTAATGGTAATGTTAATTTAGGTGTATATCATTTATGGTGCTCTTGTGTTTTGGACTACAATGTTCTGGACTTGGCAAAACATGCAGTAGAGTACAAATTACCAAAGAACGTCTTGGTTACGTATGTAACCCTCGTTCCCTGATGGAGGGAACGGAGACGTTATGTCGTGATGACATAGGGGATTTATTTGGAAGCCCCAATCATCTCTAACTTTAAGAGAAAACGACAATGAATATTGGCTAGTGGATTTTGCATACCTGAGCCACTCCCCGTGCACACAGGTATAAATAGGCGGCAGGTGCATCCACTCATTAGGTTTTACTCTGAGGAGCCGAGAACGAGTCCCTGGCAACCAGCGATGGTTCAAGATTGTGGCATGGGGACATAACATCTCCGTTCCCTCCATAAGGGAACGAAGGTACGTAACCGAGACATTCCCTGTCTGTCGGTCACTACGAGTTATGTCGTGACGACATAGGGGTCCTATGGAAAGCGGCACAACCTGAACCCCATCACAACCATATAGCATAGCAAATGTGGGCAAGCAACCGCGTGTCAGACAAATGCTACGCAAAGGTCCTTCCCACCGCCCCAGCGCAAATTCACTGACCTTGGTACCACGCAGGGACCACAGGTGAGTACATCGCTGCTGGAGATAGCCAAGCCGCTGTTCCTTTCCCCACAGAAATTCTCAACAGAAGGGATTTCAACCCTCAGTGACAGATTTGCTTCAAGTCTTTCCTATTTGTTGTTACAGCTTGGCAGTAACGACGGGGAAGCAAGCCTTACAGAGAAGGGCGCTATGGAGGCCACATTCTGCCCGAAGGGAGGTAACGTGGAGACACTGATATGGACTGACCCATTGGGGCAGTACTACATACGACTGGACCCTGGGGCAGATCCTACCTAGGTGTAGGGAGGAGAGCTGCCAGCAGGGCCTGACAGAGGCTCTGTCAAGGGAAGACACGGGTTTACCGTGAAGGAAACCCTACCGTGGAAGAATACACAAATGGGATTACCCGAAGGGAATCAAGCCATACGGACACCTAGCCCAGTACAGGGGCTGACCGGAGACCGGGGCGAGCTAACACCAGTACTGGGCCTGGCGTCAGACTGCTCCACCCAGTCTGACTGCCGGGGGTGCTGGAGGAACTCCACCAGGGTTCGCTGTCCGGGGAACTGAACTGGAGGAGGAAAAAGGCGCTCGTATCCCCGGGTGAGGGGGAATGGTGCAGCAAGCGTGACACCGGCCAGCTCTTCCCGCCACTTACCTGTTACCCAACACACGGGAAGAAACTGGCTCAACGCGGAGACTGTAGAATCTCGCGAATGTGTTCGGTGTCACCCAGCCCGCAGCTCTACAGATGTCTGCCAGTGAGGCGCCGTGTACCAGCGCATAGGGGGAGGCAACACTCTGTGTGGAGTGAGCCCTCACCCCCAGGAGGCACGGCTCGTCTTGGGATTGGTACATCAAGGCGATGGCATCCACTGTCCAGTGGGCCAACCTCTGCTTGGAGACAGCCTACCCTTTCTGCTGACCTCCGTAACAGACAGAGAGCTGCTCAGAGCTTCTGAAGCTCCGGGGTGTGGTCCACGTAAATGCACAATGCTCTTACGGGACACAGCAATGCCAAGGCTGGATCTGCCTCCTCCGAGGGCAGTGCTTGCAGGTTCACCACCTGATCGCGAAAAGCGTGGTGGGAACCTTGGACACGTATCCAGGCCGAGGTCTCAGCACAACGTGAGAGTAGGCCGGCCCGAACACAAGGCACTCTTCGCTCGCAGAAAATGCTAGGAGGTCCCCGACCCTCTTGATGGATGAGAGCACGGTCAGGAGCACTGTCTTCTAGCAGACAGGAATATAAGCTCGACTGAACCCAGCGGCTAAGAGGGACCCCTTTGTAGTCCAGTCCAGACAACAGAGAGATCCCAGGAGGGCACCGGGAGTGGCCTAGGAGGATGTAACCCCCTGGGACCCCTAGCACCCCTGAGAGACCTCACGATGAGATTGTGCAATCACATACACTTCCAAGGTGGAGGGTGACAGCTTACGCTCCAACCCTGCTTGCAGGACAGAAAGCACTACTCCAATCGTGCATGTTCGGGGGTCTTCTCAGCGAGAAGAACACCAGTTTGTGAACAGACTTCATACAGGACGTAGGCTTGCCTCGTAGAGGGAGTCTGCCGCATCTCGTCCAGGAGCCACACATGGAGCCTCCAAGAAGTGGACGCGGGTGCCGCATGGTGCTGGGCCCCTGAGAAAGGAGATCCTTCCTCAGAGGGATGCGCCAGGAGGGGCTGTCGCGAGGAGCATGTGTTCCGAAAGCCAGGTCCGGGTGGGCCAAAGAGGCGCAAAAAAAGTGCACTTTGTTGACATCACTCGTCTCAGCAGGGCTGAACCATAGATGGCGCTCTTGGACCACAAGAGTGGACATTGCCTTCCCGAGGGACTGCACTGTGACTTCCGTCGCCCATAGGGCGCGGTCAGTCGCCGAGCACAGTTCTTGCTTCAACCTTGGGTTGGTACTACCCTCGTGCATTTTAATGCCTTGGCTTGGTGTATGCGCAGGATAGCCATGGCATGCCGAGCAGAGGCAGCTTGGCCCGCAGCACTGGAAGCTTTGGGCGCGAGAGCGGCCGTCAGCTTACAGGCTATGGACGGGAGATGAGGACGATTCCGCCAAGTGGCGGCGTTTTGCAGGCACAGGTGCACCGCAACCGCACTCTCCACCTGGGGAATGTCAACGTACCCCCTAGCCGCCCCGCCATCGAGGGTAGCAAGGATGGGGGAGACAAACGAGCCGCTTCTGGCCATAAAAAGGGGCGGTCTACAACTTCATCAGCTCCTCGTGCACTTCTGGGAAGAAAGGGACCAGGGCAGGGCGTGGTCGCGAGCCATGGCCCGTGCTGAGGAGCCAATCATCTCGCCGTGAGGACTCGGGACTGAGAGGTGTGCACGCCTCCAGCCCGATGCTCGCGGCGGCCCGGGAAAGCACGGCCGTCAACTCTGGGTCCGATTCGGCGGCGGCCGCGACACCCGAGGGGCATAAACGAGCGCATAAACCATCCACGATCGCAGCTTCAGCGTGCTGGATGCCCAGACACTGAAGACAACGATCGTGGCTGTCGACGGGGGATAGGAAACGACCGCAACCAAGAGGACACGGCCGGAACGGCGTCTTTAAATAGACGCGAACCGACTGTGATTTGCTCTTTTAGGAAATCTGCTCTTTTGTTGAAGTGCCCAGGTGAATCGCTGCAGACAGGGACACCGCTGTTCGCACCGTAACGCCAACCAGAACAGCTTCCAGACAGATGATGAAAGGCTTTGTGGAGATGAACACGTTCATCCACTCGGCTCCGAAGCAAAAATCTAATGAGTGGATACACCTGCCGCCTAATTATACCCGTGTGCACGGGGAGTGGCTCGGGTATGCAAAATCCACTAGCCAATATTCATTGGTGTTTTCTCTTAAAGTCAGAGATGATTGGGGCTTCCAAGTAAATCCACTATGTCGTCACGACATAACTCGTAGTGACCGACAGATAGGGAACCGTTGATCATCAAGAGTGATGAACTCTGTTATTCGTCCTGTGATTTTCTTTGTCTTTGTTCTCTCCTGGCCTCATTTTTCTTGGATATTGACCAGCTGTTACAGTGTGTGTTGAATAACCTTGGCATGGCTCGTGTCGGTAAATGTTTTGTACTCCAGAGGATGCCAATTTTTTTTTTAGATGTTTAGTCAATTTGCTTGTGTTGAAGTCTTTTGGAACTCATGCCTCGCTTTGAAATTGCTGTATCACAACTGGCAGTCTTACTTGTATTTTTATTTAAGCTTAAAGCAGTGGCATTTTACTGTTGTTTATATACTATTACAGTTTTTATTAATATTTTGAATTTTATTTTATTTTATTTTATTTTATTTTATTTTATTTTATTTTATTTTATTTTATTTTATTTTATTTTATTTTCATACTTTCAGTTTAAAATTTATTTATTTAAATTTTTTAATTATTATTAATAGTTAAATTT